>VZTO01016332.1:152827-176853 GCA_013400615.1 Syrrhaptes paradoxus | reverse complement strand
CTCCTGCCCCTGCCCTCTCTGTGTCAGGTCCTGCAGGAGAAGGGGAGGGCCCTCGAGGAGCCCATGCAGGGGTGCAGGGTGCAAAGGCACGTGCCCCTGCGCCCCACACACATGCATGGGCACCTCCCTCTGTTGTGCTTGGGTGCAGCTCACAACAACACAGGCTGACTGGGGGCTGGAGTGTCTCTTTAGTGTGTCAGTTCCTTACTTATATTCATGGCAAATGTAGGGTAAATACCAAACAGAAGAGTTGTCCCACTAGAAGATGTTAGACCACGCTGGACATTACTGAGGGTGCTCTGCCTGCCCACTACCTGGCCTGCTGGACCTGGCCCAGGGCCGGCTGCAAGATGCCCTCCTTGTTCATCACAACCCCTGGACATTTTTGCTTCTCCTCTCCTCGATTTCTGGCCCCAGCCCTGACTCAGCATCTCATCCCCTCTGTTCTCCTGCCTCACCCAGTCCCTTCCCTCTGCACTTACTTCCCTGGCCCACGCTGCACCAATGAGGAGCAAAGGAGCAGCATTAGGAGGGACACAAACTTCCCCATCAATGTTGTTGACATGGAGTTGAAGCATGAGTATGTATATGATAAACAGAACTGGACAAACTCAGACCCTCTCTGGAAGAGCAGCACATGGCCTCAATCTTGCACCATACCCCTGTGGTAGGAACCAAGCCCTAATCCCCAATCCAGTGGAACAACTTTTTTTCTACAAGTGGAGTCCTAAAGAGCTGTGACAGCCCCAGTTGCACACAGACACAAATGATTATTCTCTCTTGACAGACCTGCACAGCTCCCTCCTTGTATTTAACTGCAGTCCCAGTGAGCAGGATCAGGAAAGAGACACTTGATAGCTGCTCTTTCCGTGGTTGAAATATTTGTGAAGTTAGCACATAATCTGAAAGCAGAAGCTAATAAATTATAGGGTGCTAATTGGGGCCGGAGTGGAGCCGTCAATCATATTATCCTAAACACACAGAGACCCTCATAACCTAAAAAGGCAAGAGAGCCTCCAGGAACAGCTCCCAGTTGTCACTAGCCATGACCTCCACTTCAGTGAGAGCACAGAGAGTCAAGGCAGAGAGTTTATTCTGCTAAGAAAATGCAAATCCCTTGTCCAGGAGGGCACTTGTATTTGGTTTTGTTTGCCCTCTTTGGGAGTGTATTTCGCAGGGCACCATATTGTTTTGCTCTTCCACTTAACTTGCCACTCTTGCAATTTAAAAAAAACATGTAAATCAGATAAGAATTTGCAAATTTTCATATTTGCATAATCCTTAGAGTAACAATCATAAGCTTTTAGTCACCTTCCAACCTCTTTGCCTGTCTTCTAAAAGCCATCTCATTGGTTACATTTCCTTTTTTGCTTCTCATGCCCCAGAGACATATATTCTACTTCGAAGCTGCAGGAGTCTATGATCTGAGACAAAACACAACTGTGCAAACACAGCAGCAACAGGGAACTTGCAGCTCCAGTCGCTTTGTCATCACCTTCTCTTATATTGCTTCCATCAAGATCAAGTATTTTACTCATTGTATAACATAAAATGGAATCAAAGAATGCTGAAGAGGTTTTTAGTAACATTTTTCCCCAGAAATGCATTGCTGTATGGAGACAGGTAGGCATTTCAGAAATCATTCCCTGGAGAAAAGATCTGAAAAATATTAAGAGCAACCTAAAAGTGAGGAGTGGGAAGGTTTGATTTTGGTGGCAGTATGACTACTGCATGCAGGCCTGACCACTGAGATCAAACCTTTTTCCTGATGACACTTCACTCAGCCCTTAGTGGCCACCTAAACTTACTGCTGCAAGACCACATCGTTAAGTGTACAAAGATTTTTAAAGATATTTCTAAATGTGTAATTTTTCCTTCATTTTTGATGCCTGTATTAATTATTTAATGCCAATGTTGAATGCTGGCAAGCAGTAGGACTAGTAGTCCTTTCTCAGCCCCCTTCTGTGAAGAGAAATGACAACGTCTAGCCTGATGATTCTGCCACTAAAGCCAAGAGCCATCTCTGAGTGGGGTAGGTGAACGGATGTCTTTGACAATTGACTGTGGTTTAACATGGCCACTAATTTTGCTTTAGTAGATTCAGGTAGAGTATGACTCTTTGTGCCTTAAGCAACAGACTCTAAAATTACAGAGTGATACCTCTGTTAAGATAAAAAAGGCTGTATCAGCAGACAAACTGAGGAAAGGACAAAATTGGCAAGGTCCTACTTGAAGAACACAAGGCTGCACTGTCTATGTAGGTTTTCATCCTTCAGGATGTAGTAATGTCAGACAGAAGAAATACGAAGATGTGAGAGAAGATATTCTCATAAAAAGTTAATTCTGTGACTCCCAGACTTCTGCCTCTCTTGTTTCTCTGTAAGAGAAAGCTAAATACGTTTGCGACTGGAAATTACTGAGAACTTACCTGTTGTCAGCCCTCCCAGAAAGGTGTGAAAATTGGATATGTGAAGAGAAACACACCAGGAGATTAATCAGAGTAGTGAGATTTTGGTGCTACAAAATGATGCTAAAACTCCACTGACTTTCCTACAGGACAGATGAAGAGGTAACTGCAGTTGCTTACTGTACTGCATAGGACAACAAAGGTGCTTCAGTGGCCTCATCTCTAATGAACACTAAGTGACTTGTACTCTCAGGGAAGATAAGAGAGGAAAAAAAGAAGGAAAAAGATCCAGATATGTCAACATCATTGCAAAAGGGATTGGTATCCCAACAGAGAGTGGCTATTTTACAGCTCCATTCTTACCGTAAAAGATAGAAGGCAGTGATGAACGTCCTCCAAATGGAAGACGTCACCTGAAGAAGTAGTTAACACATTATAAAAAAGGTCATTTTATACAGCGGTATCAGTCATGTCACTGGCAATAATTACAGTATTTTGGCATCATCACTTGGCTTTACTGCACTGGGTTTCTGGCTATTTATTAGAGTTAAAACATAATGCCAGTTAGAGGTGCCAAATATAATTATAAATAGACTCATGATCATTTGAAAAATCCACCTGGTATGTGAGCTCCTGCAACTCACTCCGGTGTGTGTGTGTGTGTAAGAAAAACTTTCAAGAATCAATTAAAAGAAATTAAGGTGAACTATAACTTTTTAACCCCCAACAGACCTGTCAGGGCTATTTTACATTCTTTTGTGTAATTACTATTTTCAGTTCTGTTATAGCTGAATTAAGATCAGCTTTGTGTAGAAAGAGATAAATTTGAATCTAGAAGAAAATTTGCTTTCACAGTTCTTACTAAAATGGATAATCCTAAACCTGTATCACAAAGAATCTGTTTCTCCTGGTTGTGCACAGTAGAGCCACACTTGAGGACTCAAAACATCATAGGCAGTATGCCACAGATAGAAAAAAAAGAAAAAAAAAACTGGAGACATTAGTCAATTGAAACAGATGGTAAAACTTTCTCTGCTGAAAACAGCTGGGGGAAGCAAGGGTGCTCTGGGTGGAGCAAGGGTGCTGTGGGAAGCAAGTGTGCAGTGGCACTGCTGTAAAGATCTTTGTGCCCTTCCATACAAGCAATGAGGGAACCAAATTTTGAGGGACCTTGTGATCTGGAGGATCTTATTAATCTCTTTTATCTAGAGTACCAGCAAAGCTGAGGAACAACAACTTAAGTCTCAGCCCTGGGCCCTGACTCAGGCTTCTCAGATAAGCGAGGCTGTGGTGAACTCAGCTCTTGCCTTTCTTTTCCCTGACACTTACTAGTTTTTACAGGTAAAGAAGACTAATAGAAAGTTGCGTTAGCAGTGTAGCTGCACAACCTTTTACCTTTCTCATGGTCATTTTAAAGTTCCCCAAATCTCAGGATGTTGCCATTGAATGACTGACAATAGTCTCCCAGAGAAGATGAGAGCTGAATGTTAAATATAAAAAAGTCAAAGAAATAATCTTTACCTCTCACATTTTTCAGTCCTATGTGATACAAGCAAACACATCTTTTGCCTTCTGTATCTCAAAAAAATCCTCTTTTCAAGCTGTATAAGTTTTCTCTTCTGAGATCTTGACAACCATGTTCCTGTAGCTCATGTCAAACTGCTGAGCTGCTCCCTCTGTGGCACATGGGCATAAGGGAGTGATCCCGCTGAAGCCTGGTATGTCTCACAGCAGCAGCAAAACACTGACTTTCTGTAGCTTTGACCCAGTAAGGACTCAATATTTTTGTCATAAAGCACTGGGTTTTCCTTTGTGGGATCTTGATCGTGGTCCCGAATGGAAAGCATGAGGTACACAGGGTTTAGATAGATCTGGTCATCAGTATGTGCCAGCTCAAAAACTCCTGCAAGTAACCCTGAAAACCAGAAATGCACTGATGGTCGGGTGTTACCACCTGCTGTAGGCCAAGGGGGCTGAAGATAGCAGACCTAGAACTGATGCCACTGAAAATGCTGCCTTAGTAAATAAGTAGCATCTGCCCTGGCCCTTCACATTTACAAAATACTTCAAAAACTTTAATTAATCACCACAGCATTTGTGTTATGTTGTAGTAAATACTATTCATAGGTAGCAGTAAATATTTTTCATCCATTCATATGGATGTCAAGTCTGCAGCTGAGAGATTGAATAAGCCAGCTAAAGCCACATAGTATGTCCATGTCTATCCAAGCACGGCTCAGAGTTCAGTCACTGCCATTTGAGAGCTGAGCACTAGTGGGTTGTGTGTGGTATCACATCCTGAAACATGCTCACCATCATCGCTCAGTGATCTCGCCAAGTGTTTGTGCTGGCATCAAGGAACAAGGAAGAGCTTGAAACAGTAATGAGCTGGGACCCAGGGACTCCCCTAGGCCATCCCCTAATCAGTGCCTGGGGGCACATGTCTCCTCTTCCCAGGCAGGTTAGAGGTTGTGCTGGGTCTGGCTGGAATGGAGTTAATTTTCTTCATAGCAGCTCATGATTTGTGACCAAAACAATACTGATAACACACTAATGTTTTAGCTATTGTTACAATGTGCTTGTACAGCATGAAAGCCTTCTTTGCTTCTCACTCTGACCCCCAGTGAATAGGCTGTGGGTGCACAAGAGGTTGAAGGGGACACAACGAGGCAGATGATTCGAGCTAACCAAAGAGATATTCCACGCTGCATAATGTCGTGCCATAAAATGGAGAGAAGAGAGCTTAGGGAGATTAGCANATGTCTATCCAAGCACGGCTCAGAGTTCAGTCACTGCCATTTGAGAGCTGAGCACTAGTGGGTTGTGTGTGGTATCACATCCTGAAACATGCTCACCATCATCGCTCAGTGATCTCGCCAAGTGTTTGTGCTGGCATCAAGGAACAAGGAAGAGCTTGAAACAGTAATGAGCTGGGACCCAGGGACTCCCCTAGGCCATCCCCTAATCAGTGCCTGGGGGCACATGTCTCCTCTTCCCAGGCAGGTTAGAGGTTGTGCTGGGTCTGGCTGGAATGGAGTTAATTTTCTTCATAGCAGCTCATGATTTGTGACCAAAACAATACTGATAACACACTAATGTTTTAGCTATTGTTACAATGTGCTTGTACAGCATGAAAGCCTTCTTTGCTTCTCACTCTGACCCCCAGTGAATAGGCTGTGGCTGCACAAGAGGTTGAAGGGGACACAACGAGGCAGATGATTCGAACTAACCAAAGAGATATTCCACGCTGCATAATGTCGTGCCATAAAATGGAGAGAAGAGAGCTTAGGGAGATTAGCAGTCTTTTGCTCAGGAAATGGCTGGGCATAGGTCTACCTGTCTCACTTCATCTTGAGAAACTGAAGACATGGAGGCAGTTTCTCCACTGGTGTACATCAGTGTAGCTTAAAATATTTAACCTGATTTACAGCAGGTGAAGATTGGGTCCATCCGCTTTCTACTAGCCTGAGAATGATGCATTTGTTAAGAAATTTCTGGAAGTCCTGACAGGAACCCCTACGCATTTATGATTCAGACTTCAGACATCACTTTCTCGTTTCTCCAGCTCTTGCAGAGGAAATCTTCTCAGGACAGGTTTCTCCTGTTATTTAAGTGACTTCCTCTGACTTACAAGGGAATCCAGCAAGAATTCCTTTTACTGCATAGGTATCATGCCCTAGACACAGTCTCACAGTGCAACTTAAACGATGAAGGTAAAAATGCACTATATTGCCTCTACACTTGAGGGTGAGCCTTTCAGCAGTGCGTCACACGAATGTGATCACAAGAACTACTTCACTTTTACACTGTTACACATTTAACCTTTCTCATATGTCAGGATAATTTTCTACCCTGAATACACTTTTCCTTTAAGTGACATTATCACTCTTAAACGCCATTTACACTTATCTAAAACCTATAGCCTTGAAAGTCAAGACACTTGAACTCAAGGCTTTCTTGACTCTTCCCCTTGATCTGCCACAGGAGGAGGTGCCACCTGTCAGAGACAAACACAGGCCAGGTAATGCCCATTTCCCTGCCCGAGAGAGAATGTGCTATAAACATCTTTCATTCTTGTCACCTCTTACGTGACATAGCAAAAGTAGCTATGAAAACTGTCATCAGCAGCTGACTGCTTGAAAGTGAGAGGTGTCCCCCTGATAGTGAAGAAGAGTTGACGAGTAAAACATGAATCATCATGAAGAGTTTGAATGAAGAGAGGAAGCATCACTTCAGTGAGATAGAGAACGTGAAATCATGATAATGTTTAAAGAGAAGGGAGATAGGGACACATAAGGGATTAAGAAACTCTGCAAGTAGCATCATGGGTGGATGCAAGTGAGGCAAGTTTGCACACATCAAATTTAGCTTTTCCATAACTCATTGGAATAATTATGTTTGCATACTTACTCCTCTAAGGCAGGGAAATGAGGGATGGAGAATGATAGAATGATGGGTAGGGCCATGCTCAGAACTGACAAATTGTAATGGTAAGCATGCCTCAGATCGTTCCACATTCAGGGAAAGTTAGCTATTGTGTCTTCCACTGAGTTCATAAAGTTTTAGATCAGGATCCTTAGATTTGGACTGAGAGATTTGTGTTCTATCCAGTCCAATTCATTTTTCATACTATTAGGTGCAAAATGCACTGGTAGGTGCAAAAGGCATAGATCACTGGTCAATATCCTGAGCTTTTGTTTATTGGCAATGCATTAAACTTGACACTTTCTTCTTCATCATGCTGCATTAAATCCTCCATTAAAACGAGTCTTGCCTTGCAACACATACAAAACATATAACAAGACTTCTCTTCTGTTCTTTCTGTGCCACTTTGGGTATTTGTGGCTGCTTCAAGACCTCAGGGGTGTTACTTCTGACTGTTGTCTGTCACTGACACTCTCCCACTAACCCATTTTACCCACGTTGGGTAGGCTCCTGCACAATTCTTTTCCAACTCTGACCTACACAAAACTGAATTGACTTGGATTATCACATCACAGGCGTGGTCATGAGGCCTGTGAAAGCTGTGCCCTAGACAAAATTTTGTCTGGATCAAAGGTCTCTCCTGCTAAACAAAAAGATATCATATGAAGTCCTGTTGATTTTTAAATCAACAGTCCTGTTTAAGTTATTGAGATGGAAGGAATGGCTGTACAATCAATCAAGCAGCACTTGAAGAGGAAGGAAACATTACACAGTATTTATTTATTTATTCATCAGTCATGGTCTGGTGAGCATGGTTTAGGATTAAAAAAAGAAGTGCTGCAATTGTTATTAGCAAATCTGGCTTGCACACTAATTTGTGGATGAAGAAAAAACATTTATACAATCATAGACTGCTTGAATGGCCTTTGTCAGGGACTTTGACAAGTCCTAATTCAAAAGCTGTCAATTTCTATTTTGTTTGTGTAAAAAGGTCAGAAACCAAATATCTTGTTCATTTGTTTTGGATCTCCATTTAAGAAACTTTTGAAGCTTGATTTCAGTGGAGTTGCATCTTAAAAATGTGTACTTTCTGACATCAGATAGTGCCTTTAGTACTCTTCAGTATCCCCCAGTATCAAATATTTGCATAAAACCAGAGCACATTTCTAGCTTCCTAACAGATGTCAGTGAATAGCTCTGCATAGTTTGCAAACTGCTGTTCATGATGAAATGCTCCAAAATGCTTATTACTGTCTTTTATTCAGTAATGGTTTATATATAATTTTATTATATACCTCGACTTGATCTTCAAACACTTTTCTAAGGAAAAGTATCGCCCTTCACCCAGTCTGATGAAAAATAAGCAAGGATTTTGAACATTAAAAAGGGAAAGGAAAAGAAATGTAAGAAAACAGGACTGTCTAGATTCACAGATCAATCACTATGCAACTTCACATTCAAGATGATTGCAAACATTTGTTTAAACTAAATAGTGAAATAGACCATCCCAGCAGTGGACAACCCAGTCACCCTTCTTCTGTTTTTTTCTGATTTGGAGTTCATAAAAATGCAACAAGAATTTATGCTAGTTTTTTAATTTGTAAAATCTTGTTTGTGCACATTGAAGCGAGATTTCAACTGTTTTTTTCCTTTCATGAGTGAGCTGGTCCCTTCTTTGAAACAGCATACCAGTGCTTCTCTTTTTGAAGTGGTGTGCCTGAGGCATAAATTTAATCAACACCACGGTAAAATCACTTGCTGTCTGATTACATGTTTTATTCCCTTAAACTATCTCATGTGAAACACCCAAAGCATAATATGTAGAAAATCAAAAGATATGTAATTGCTGTCTTACTCTGCTACTCGTCATTCAGTACCTTATGATATTTTCTGGTAGGTTTAGTGTTTTAGAGAGTTGCTGGGTTTTTTAAAGACATCTCTGTAAGTATGACGATGTTCAGAATATTTTCCTTGGTTTATGTCTTCTTTGGTAGAGCTTTTTCTCTTCTTTCCCTCTTTCTTTCATACAGAGGGAACCAGACTTAACTAAGTTCAGCAGAATTGATGCTTCCTTCATCTTGATTGCCTTCTTTGACTAATACCAAATAATTTAAGCCATCTTGATCCCTTGTTTCAGTTAGCACGGCTGAAAGAATACTGTCCAAATCTGCATGTGGAACATCACTATCTGCATTAAAAAAAAAATAAAAGGCAACAGCCCAGTCATATACATATAGTACTAGAAAGTGAACAAAATCAAACAGCTGTTGGAGAAAGTTGGTCTAGTGACCACATAAAGAGTGACTGATGATTCAAATTTATTTTCTGCAACTGCCTGTGTGGATTATAGCTTTAAGTAAATCACTTAGGGAAGGTTGGTCATCACCATTCATACCTCCACAGGCAGCAGTTATGAATACATGACTTGCTTCTTTTGTTAGTAAAGATAGCACGCGTAAAGCCAAAGTGATTTTAGTCTGTACCTTTGTGTAACCCTGCTAAAAATACTGCTGGAGAGTTCTGTAACATAGGCAGTTTTATACCTGCTAAATCATTATATACTGTCTCTCTAGAGGACTTGTAATATTCTGTCTTTCTAGAAGCCTGAACTTGGCAATCCTGTATTTTTCCCATTTCTAAAAACTTTTTTTTCCCTAATTTGATGCTGTTCACATTTACAGAATTGCCTGAAATCTATTGCAGAGGATATATAGTTTAAAAAATATAGACATTATTGACTAAAGGCTCAAGTTATAATTGTTGCTATTTTCTGCATTTATTGTTGTAACATGTTCCTTCTTCTGTCACACTCCCTCGTTTTTTTACTTCATAACTGGAAAATGCAGCACATGACATTTGGGGTTTTCTGTTCAAACAGATCACAAGCATTGTGCTGTTGCATCAGGCAACATACAATTTATTATGTCACTATAATCACATGCCACCCCAAAGCTACAAAGTCAGATATCTGTTGCACGTGCTAGAGTCCATTAGGAAAGATTATCAGGAGAAGTCTGAAGGAGAATTTTGATTTTTAGAAACCTGTTAGCAAGATGGAGACTGAGACATAGAGCAAACTGTGGTCACATACCACAGTGACTGACATCTACGAAAAATCATTTGATACTCACTTCATCAGTTCAGGACTATTATGGCAATATTTAGTAATTCAATCCTGACCAAGTCTTTAGAAACCAGTACAGCTCTTCTTTGTATTTTGTTTTTGTTTAATAAAGCTTTTAATGGAAACCCCCAGGGGCAAGTTGCTTTGAAAAAAACACACCAGGAAATGCTGAGGGCATGTTTGCAGCAAACTCTTAAGAGAGAAACCTTAAAATAAGGACCCAAGTAAAACTGGGTATTTACAGACCAGACATATGCCGGCTGACCTGCCTAAGTATAGAACACTAGAGGAGCATTCAGATTTGTTTCCTGTATAAGTATCTGGAACTGATGAGGTGATGTTTACACAAATGTGAGTATGAGGTCACTGAGATATTTTTACCAGATATATAGATACATTACTAATTCTTTCCCCAACAGGTCTGAAGAACTACAGAATATATACAATATTATAATCCTTTTTCAGCCTATGCCCCACTGCATTTCTCATTATAGAGAAAAAGAGCTAAAAAAATCAAACACCTTGCCTTGGTTTTACTTTTTGAGCTTTGGGGACAAAACAAGCGAGAAAGAATATTTTAATGGAGTTTTCTTACCTTATCCAAAGACAGAGGACGAATATAATGTTGATGTCCTTTCTCCTATGACATGACATGTATAAGCTACATTGACACTTTTGCAATGAGATTTTTGACTGCAAGTACCCTTCACTGTTGCATCATCTCTTAGCGTAGTGTTCAGCACCTACGAAAGCTCAGCACCGTTCTGCCATACAAGCCAAAAAATCTATGCAAAGATGTCAAGTTATATAGCACAATGCTTGCCTCTCGTGGAAGTCAGCAAAATAAGCAATTTATTTTTTGCTCACTTAGTTAAATGATGAATGGAGATAGAAGATACTTAAAATGAGCCACTAAAGAAAAAAATCATCATATATTGTGAAATTCCCTCAGAAATGTGAGAGCTAGAAGCACCACCAACACTCTGGGAAGCCATAAGCCAATGCAGAGAATTCTGAATAATCTTTGGAAGCCCCATCCAAAAATCATTAAGAGTTTGAAGGAAGATAGAGAGAAGCTGGAGTGGAGAGGCAGGTCAGTATACTCATGAGATATCATTCTTTTCTTTTGAGTTTTAACATTGCTAAAATTAGTTGATTGATGTATAGTCATGCTGGGTTATACGTGAGTAAATGCAGGATAAACCATGTGATGTGATCCCCTCAGATTTCACAAGCAAACCCTGGCTGAGCCAACAAAACACCCCTAGAGGAGGCGTCCAAGAAGCACCTTCATGGAATCTGAAGTCGTGCTGGAGAGTCAACTCCAAACACTGAAGTCCTGAGGGGTTGTCTACACTGTGGACTGATGCGTAGTGTAGAGTTACCCATGTTCACTTTAAACAACCTGCCTCAGGACATGAGGTGGGCTAGCTCTGACAGTCCAGAGCTTTGTACAGGCTGAGAAGTACTCTGCTGGGAAGCAGGTTCCCGCCGAGCTCTGTGCTCTCTCTGGTAGACTGCTTCCAATAACTAAAATGACATGTTCAAAGCTCAGCACTGTATTTCCATAGATACCCCTCTCAGGTCATAAATGCATGTAACTTTGACCTTGCTAGGACATTTTTGCTTGTAGTAGTGTGCTTAAAGCACAACATCTGAGCCAAACTGCAGGTAAATTAATTACAAGGCATTTCTCCAGGGGTAGGCAGAAACTTACTCTAGAGAGCCCAGCACTAGTTGACACAAGAAACTGTGATCGCCTGACTCATGCTAACGAGGGATGGATTTTGCTTGCTTAGCCTCCTCTGAGGACACCGGTCCTAACCTGATAAAATCTGTGCTTCCCCCTCACCAGTCTCAGCATCTCAGTCGGCTGCTTCCTGCTGCAGGACAGCCACAGTGCCGAGCTGGGTCACATATCCTGCCTCACAGTCACAGAGTCTCTTTCCTTGCCTGCTAGGTAGGCTGTGTGGGCTCACAACATGTTTTGAAGTCATGCCTGGAAGGGTGCAAATTTTTGTGATGTCTTGATAAGCAGATGGGTTTTTTTGTATTTAAGTTCAGAAGGTGACAACATATAAGAAAAAAAATGTCAGTAGAAAAGCTGATTGATAGACACTGAACAAACTGATCTAGAGGTGCTGATCTTCTATTACAACTATTTCAGGGCCAGATCCTCAGCTAATGCAAATTAACAAAGCTCCATAGAAACCAGTGGGATGCCACTGATTTACACTAGCTAAATAGCCAGCTTGAGACATGGCTAATTCTGGGTAACATAATCCCCTATGATGCTTAGCACCTTCAATATGGTAAGGTATTTAGAAGGGCAGCCACATTTACATTTTCCCATTAATATTTTCTTGTTTTTCTCATACATGCTCTGCCCTTTGTCCCTGCCACACAATGTACGTGTTAGGAAACAAGAGACTCGCTGACTTACTGGCATGGCTGAAAGATGTACCCCACAGTGAATACATTAAAAAGAAACACTTGATGACATACATTTGTAAAGGGTGAAAAAAGTGGCTATGGAACCCTGACTTCTCTACCTCAGCTATGTTGGTTAGCTCAAAGAGATAGTTCCTGTGTGGGGAGTATTTTCCTGATACCTGCTTGCCACCTGGAGCTGGAGGTGCTGTGTTTCAGTTTCTGCACATTGCCAGTAAGGATATAAATAGAACAAATATATATCCGTTTTGATACTCCACTCTGTATTATATATCAGTGGAGATATATCTGTGTTTCCTGTCTAATGAAGCATATGATCTTGCGTGGTTTGAGGGTGACTCACCAAGCTTTGCTATTCTGTCAGGCACTAAAGGCACTAAAAGGGAGAATTTTGCTCATTCTGCATTTACACTGCACTAAACTGCTTGAAGCACCGACTGCCTGTCTTACCTTTTATTTTAATAGACTTTTCAGAGATTTGTGGACTGAAATGTCTGTGTGCAAGAAGCTGTCTTGGGAAATACAGATATAAACCTGTTTATTATCTTATTTATTATCATTTATAATATAAAAGTACCAAAAAAAGGTCACTTCCACATTCGCTGCAACACAATGAGACTATATAAATAGGAAAACACCCCCCTTCTCCAGCTCACAAAGTGGGATTAATTTTACTAAGTTTTAATCACCCAGATCTTACGTGTCCAGTTTAAGCTCCTTGCCTAGGCTGCCTTTACAGTCAATGGAGAGAGAAAGGAGGAATGAGTCCCTTTGTGGAGATGTTTATTTTACATCCTTACCTTTATACAATAACACCCTCTGAACGTGTCTATAACTCACTAGTGGCTGTCAAACAGCCTAGATAGCCAGCGTAAATGCAGTGCCTAAGTTTTAGTTGCTTATATCTATACACTCCTACTACAGAAATGTCAGCTCTTAAAACATCACATCATCTGATTTTTTTTTTTCCCCAGTCCAAGGCAAAATATTAGCATGACTTTCCTTTCAGTATCATATGGCTCACGTGCACTCTCTGGAATCAAACAGCATTTGTCTAGGGAACAAAAAAGAAATTATCATGCCACCAAGTCCACCTTTTCCTGCAGCGTTTTAACTACTGACTGTTTTGGAAGAAACCTTTTCTCTGACCTCAGCTGGCTTTGGGTCAGCCACTCACTGAGCTAAGTGGGGAAGAGGATTACTGAATTTCAGAAAAATACAAAGGAGACTAGATACAACGTTTTAAAAATGTCTCTTATCAACACATCTGCTTTAGAGAAGCTTCCGTTTGTCCAAGTGATTAAGTTCAGAGGGGTGTGCAGCACGGTATTTAAAAGGCAGCTGGTTTTAGGAAAACAAACTGATGATTCTTACACAGGGAACAGCAAACAGTACTACTCAGCCAGCAGGGAGGGCAGACAGGTAATTAATGGTGAAATCACTGTTTCCAAATTTTAATGTCAAATCCCTTCAATACAATGTTTTGCACTGAGATTAAAAAAAAAAAAAAAGAAAAAGTTACATTTTCCACAAGTATCTTAACTGTAAAAAACTAAATACACAGAGTGACTGGCTTTGGAAAGAAATGCAAAAAAATGAAACATAACAAAAGTCTAACTGTTTTATCTTCCCACATTTTCAAGCAATATCTCAAGTTTAGGGGTTTTTAAATGATGAGTTTGAGGCCAGATGTGTTTCTTTTTGGTCTTTAGCCCTGGATTTCCTCAGCCTCTGCCACAACTGCCCTGCATCTCCTCTTGCAAGAGGAGCCACTTCTAGCTGCAAGAGTGTGGTGCCCCAACACAGCACAGCTTCTGAGCAATTAGATATTTTTTCCTTACAGGTCCAAAAGGGATTGTGGAGAGCAGCACTGATGAGAATAGTCCTCCTCGGTTATAAAGGCAAGGAGCCACTCCAGCTGCTTAATGCCCAGTTGTCTGAAGTTGGCAAAGACTTTTGCCAAAACAAACAGGTGTTTCCATCTGTAAAGGGGCACACTTGGGACCTGAAAAAATATAATGCTGTCCTGTATGTGCAAATGTAAAAAGTTATGTCTGAAAATAGATGGACTGGTTATTTTTACAGCAATGCAGGGTCATCCTGTTAGCACCCTGATTCATGACATTTCATTTGCACTTCTTGAAAATGGGGGAAAAATGGCCTATCTTTCAGTAGTGAATGGGACTCTGGTGATAGGGTCCCTGCTCAATCTATTACCACTGGATTCAAAACCCAGTGGTCTCTCAGTCCTCCAGCTGGAAAGTGCTTCCCTCACTCAGAAAAATATTAATGCTACTAAATGCCCATGATCAATGTCCTGGGAAAAGCCTATTAAGAGCAAGAAGGAAAAACTCTAAACTGGTAGACCTGTTCCTGGCCCTGAGTTTGCCTCCCTCCCTTCAGAAGCAGCAGTACCAGGAGCTGCTGGTTTTGCTCAGGCATATTTATTGCCACTTGATTCCTCCTTTGGAAGAGTAAGTCTTGCAATAACAAAACAGGTGTCCCTTTTGCTATCCTGCTAGCATGCTGTCCAGACTACTAATACTGCCTGTATTAGTTCACCCACAGTTGCAATCTGCACGTCATACTGCACCGGCATTAATGTTGTTGGGAAAATCTGATGTTTTCCAGCTCTTCCACGTACGAAATAACACCAACAGCATATACAGACCTGCTGAAGGTGCAGCTACCTACAAGTAGATAAGGTTAATCAGAAATTGGAAGATGTATGATTCCACATAAGGCTAAGTATCATAGTTATTTTGAGGCCTGTTCAACTTTGCTTGACATTTGGCTCTTTCGTTTGGAACCAAGTCTCCTGGTGAGGAGGCTCATGGCAGGAGTTTCATTACACACAAAGGCCGATGACCCTATAACATTTTTGGAAAATGTTGTCGAGGAAAATCCATCATGGAAAGTCTTTTGGATTATTTGTTTTGGCTGTCATTTTTCTACTACTACTAAAAACACAAGAAGTATTTAATTTAGTACCAGCTAAAAATGAACACAAACTTACGGTTATTTTTAAAATCACTTATTATATAGTCTTTTACAAATCACAGACTGAGATATATTCCGTGCCCCATACAGTTGATGATAGGGTCATAAAGAAGATGCATTTTAGTCTGGAGGTCCAGCTAGAACCTGAATTGCCAGTTCTTGCTTGAATCAACTGCACTTCTGGAACCCACATTTCACTGAACTCCGCTGCAAGAGATTTACACCACAGGCAGAAAAAATAGCTGAATTAATTTAAGATTGGTGAGTTACAGAAAACTGACATGCATATGACCTAATCAGATAATCCAGCAAAACTAAGACATTACCAGAACTTTAGGTCTTCAGTCTAGTGTACAGCATAGGGTTTTGATGGGCTTACAAGGACTATAGTTGGGGAAAGAGGGAGATAACCTACAGACAAACTTGGAATATATGGGGAAATAAGTATGTGCATTATAGAGACATGTAAAGAGCTTATCAAGTGTTTAGTCTCTTAAAATACATTTAAATGAAAGGATGATACTTAGATGAACAAAGTTCAAGTTATACTGTTTCCTGATGGGCATTCCCTATGTGAAAGTCACTAAATAAGTCTGAGGAGAAGTTAAGGAGGAGTTTTGAGAACTGAAGCATGAAAACACTGAATGGAAGCATGAAAACAGTTGCTTTGTCTTCTCATCCCAATGCAGATCCAGCAGTGGGTCTGTGGCAACAACAGCTGCAGAGAGCCTATGGAAGGGGAAGAAAGGAGGGGAGTCGCAAGAGGGAACAGGGTGTCTGGGGGGGAAAAGGGTAAGGCTCGGGGAGAGAGTGTGCTGAGCAAAACAGGCTGGCTTTGAGAGCTGTTGACAAAGATCTGCCTGCATGGAATTGCCCTGCTTACCCCAGTGGGCCAGATTTTTTATTATAAACAGGCTTAATGGAGTCTGATTTTAAAAGTGACCACCACCAACAGTTTCCCTGAATATAATGTACATTATCACAGAATCACAGAATGTTAGGGATTGGAAGGGACCTCAAAAGATCATCTAGTCCAATCCCCCTGCCAGAGCAGGAACACCTAGATCAGATCGCACAGGAACGCATCCAGGAGGGCTTTGAATGTCTCCAGAGAAGAAGACTCCACAACCTCTCTGGGCAGCCTGTTCCAGTGCTCTGTCACCCTCACTGTAAAGAAGTTTTTTCTCATATTCAAGTGGAACCTGCTATGTTCCAGCTTGAACCCATTGCCCCATTATGGGGTACGACTATTATTAAGACTGCTCTAGAAGTCTATTACACAACCACATTTTCTGTAGTAAACTGTTTTTTCAAATTTTAAGTGTTCAAACTGAAACTTTTCATGGAAGCTTCAATTCACATTTTCCTTTTCAATATCTTGGCCATTTCTAAGAATGTTGCCTTTGTCCCTGGCAAACAAAGCAATGTCTTTTCCTCTATGATCTCTGCTGTGTGGCAGAACCTGAAATTTTGGCAAAAAAAAAATTTTACTTTAAAAATACATATTTGTCATCTCAGTGGAAGTAATGATTTGCCTAGATTGAGCAAGTTAACAGTAGGGTAAACATCATGCTTAGCTGGCACATGCTAAAAAGAGACTTTCATTGAAACTAAAATTCTTGTGTGCTGTATCTGTGCCAGGCCTGCTCCACTAAAAGGATGACAATCTATATTCCAGACTGTTTCCCCAACTCCAAGCAGCAGGGGGGCAGGCTCATATTTAGAAGTTTCAGTCCTGATAAAGATTTTAACAGGTATTGATGTAATGCCACAAGGATTTCTTAACTCCCTTAGTTTTCATGTCTCTGTTGCCCATGGAGTTAGGGAACGCAGAGCAAAGCTGTCTAAGCTAGGAAACCACATTAGCTCGGGAGTAGATGAAAGCAGCCAAATCAGCACATCCCTGTGTCCAGTGGATGCTGTGTTTCTGTAGTGATCTGATATAAAACATCTAGTCCGAGATGCTGTATCCAAGTCAAATATAGTAAGACACTTAGATTCCAGCCATCAGTGGAGAGAAAGGAAAAAGGTGCCCCCTTTCATGCTAAGATACATGCCTAAAACATAGGAGTTGTCACTCCCTGAAGATGTCTGCTACTTCTCCTGATCACAGAGATATCTAGAAGAGTATCTTAGATGAGACTCCTAGCTTCTAGACAGCTGCATTTAGGTGAGGTAGAGTCCATACAAAATGTAAGGCCTATTAGCTTGGCCATAATGCCTAATTAATTCACTGTGCTCCTTTCCTGAGCTGATGTCAAGCTTAGGCTTGTGCCAGATCAAGTATCTCTTTTTCAAACTTCACTATTCAGAATGGAGATGCCCTTAAAGAAACTAATAAATTACACTACATGCAAATACACAATTATATTATACTTTCATTATAGCATAAGGGTGCAAAATCAGCTGTCAAAAAAGCAGGAAATGATAGGTTATCTATGCTGGCTTACTTTGGTCCCATCATGTCTTGATAAATTCTTTAGTGTCATAATGGCATATAAACATGTCATGCACAGAGAGAAATCATGATGGGGATAAACTGATGTTTGTAAAGCTACACTGATTGATAAAGATTAAAATAGAGTATCATTAGCTGAGTATTGGACAATGCCAGTGAATTGAATATAGGTAGAATCCTGTAGAAAAATGACTATGCAATTGTGTAATTGAATACAGTGTCATTCCTAGGATGGATCAGAAAATTTTTAGGAAATTGCGAAATATTGATGTGGTACATCAAACTATTTATGAAGCAGGGTGAGTTTCGAGTTCAACAACATTTTATGAAAAAAAAAACAACAAAAAAACAAAACCAAACCAAAACTTTTAAGTATTTTAGAAACAACTATATTTTGCTTTTTTTAAGAACAGAAAATAATTATTTTAACAGGAAATATTTTTTATTAGAAAAACATAGAATGCAAACAGATTAAATTTAAAAAATATAAAAACAAACTGTGAAAAAAAAAGTGAAATACTTCAACTGAAATAAACCTTCTTTTTGCAGATTTTTAGATCACATTGTTTACTAAGTCTTCACTTTTTCTCAAGATTTAGCCAGTCAGGAGTTACTGCAGGATCTGAAAAGCCTCTTGTGGCCCAGTCAGGATGTTCATTTCCGCGTTTAGATGATTTCAATCACAGTTGCACAGACAACTTCAAATTTAGCATCACCTGTTTTTTTAGTTCCTATTTTTACAATCTTAATAGTGTTTGTATATAATACGGCTTTGTTGTGTCCCAGGTTTTAAGTCTATCTTCCCTGCCATCACCTAGTTTTACTCATTCACAGGAATGTTGTGATTCCTGGCTGGAGCTATCACAGTTCAGGCTAGAATAAAATCTTCCTTAATTTGGTATCTAATTTATGCCTCACTTTCAGGTAGCTACTAAACCAGTACACCTGAAGTAGGTGCCTAACTGCCATTGTTTAGCTGATGAAGAGTGAGTAGATGCCTTTGAAATTGGCACAGATTTCCATGTGGAAGCCTTCAAAAACTCTCTTGACTGTGCAAGGAATTTAGGCATTTACTTTAGCTGAACAGGATCATGAAGTATCAAAAGTTTAGATGCCAGCTGTATGGCTCTGTGAGGCAGGCTCAGTCACAATCTCATAGGGGTCTTTTTGCTTGGTAATCTTACATGCACTTTACCTAATGCATTGTACCCAATGGCACCTAATGAGTCTTTGCAAGTTCATTATGGGAGAGGTAAGTCTTTGTGGTTCCCGTTTTATAGGAAGAGAATTTAAGGCTGTGAGAAACGCAATGGAAAGAGTGGCTGGATCCCACTTTGTTACAGTTCATGTGCAGAGGCCATGGGGAAAGCAGGTGCTGGCCCAGACTCACCTTCAAAAGCTTGGTTGATGACTGCAGTTGCTGCCTCTTTGTCTTCAAGGCAGTGGATGAGACACAGTGGAGAGTGTCTTATCTCTTGCAGTGTGTCCTGAATGTAAGAGAAAGTGGGTCTGTTGTGAGGTTCTTGGGCTCAGCATCTTGTCATTAAATCACATCTGTAAAAAAAATTGTTAAAATGCAAACATTAAAGATAACAGGATCATTCATCTCAATACTTAACATTGAATCATCTGACAAGCAATTTTGGCCTAGATTTTCAACATACAAAACTTTACATGTGATACAAAGTTTATAATCAGTGGCTGAGGGAAGGAAAAGCAGATTAAAGATTTGTTGTCAGGAATACTCTCTATGAATACTTTTAATTTTTCAGAGATGGATATTTTTGAGATTGGGAACAGCTATAACATCAAAAAAGAGACACATTTGTTATTAATATCTGCTCTCACCAAAGAAATCACAAATATTTTCTAAGAAAATAGACAAGAACATAATTTTCTCACAGAAAAAAACCCAGGATGTTTAAAACCAGAAATTAACCTATAGCTATCAGCTTATTTAATCCTCATTCAACTCACACTACCTAAATTTAGAGGCAGTTCAAGGCAAACCTTCCAGCACAGAGAGGGTTAATAAAGATTTCTGTCTGCAGACCAAAACAAACAGTAGTAGGTTTTCTCATCAAAGGCAAAAATGACATGAGTTTCCTCCTGGTGCAGGGATCCTAGCCCACCTTGCACGACACTGTCAGTACCATTCAGTGGAAAACTGCCTGTCCCATTTGTCTAAAGGACAGGGCTGATTTATATTTCTTACTCAAGGTAAGGCCAGGCTACACAAAACCAAATCCTACAAAAGCCAGGAGGAGCCAGGCTGAAAACCAAAACACAGGCAGCACCTGGACATGCTAAGTGCTGGGAGTGGAGGGGCCGAGAGCAGCGTTTGAGCAGCCAGTGAAAGGCTGGCCCAGGAACCTGCTACTGGAATGTGGAGTATTCACCTCTAAGCCCTAAGTTCAAATCCTCCCCTGACAAACAGCCTCCCTGACCTGCTGCTATGTGATACCAGGCGTTATTGAATTATGTGAAATGAATTGGCTTGCTCAGATCCTCACTTATCCATCTTAAAAAGAAGACTGCTGTCCTTCACCCCAACTGGGTGTTTTACAAAAACCTTGGTGACAGGTGGGAGAAATCATCTTGACTTCTGATTTTCCAGTGACATTTTTCATTAAAATGTTGGGGTTGGGTGAGAAATGCAAGTAGAAACATAGTGTCAGAACAACTTTTCATCAACCTGTATCACATGGTTGCAGAGCTGGACAGAGTGATTCTGTTTTTTTAAAAGGATACAATGAAATCTTGAAAATCCATTTTAAGAATCTAAAAAGTGGTAGTGACTTTCTAACAATTTTAATAACTTCATCTCCTCACTTTCTTTTAGGTATACTCATTACTGATGGCACTGAAAATAAAGATGGAGAAGTACTAAACAGGAATCAAAAATGAAGTGAAATAACTCTCATTTTCCTTCTGCTGCCAGCAAAGTGTCTGTCATGTTGAATTTGAAAGCCAGCCTTGGATTCTGGAAGCCAAACAATGTGCTTTCTGGTCATGCTGGCTGGCAGGATATCCAAGGAACAAACAGGAGTTCGGATGCTGTGCTCTGCCAAGTTAGCACTTGGGCTCTTGTGAGCAGAGCCTTGTGCAAGGTGTAGCAACAAAGTAAAAGAGCTTACTGACTACACTCCTCTGATGGAAATGAAGAAACAGATGGCCACAGACTAACAGAGGGAGAAAGAAACAGGAAACAATACATAAGTCATAGAATGGTTTGGGTTGGAAAGGACCTTCGGAGATCATTTAGTCCAACCCCCCTGCCATGGGCAGAGACATTTCTCACTAGGCCAGGTTGCTCAAAGCCCCGTTCAACCTGACTTTGAACACTTCCAGTGATGGGACATCCACAACTTCTCTGGGAAACCTGTTCCAGTGTCTCACCACTCTCACTGTAAAAAATATCTTCCTTATATACAATCTAAATCTACCCTCTTTTAATTATGAAACAAGAACATGACAGATGTGGATTCCTAATATTTTTGTATTCCTAACACCAACTGTTGTCTTTCTAGATAACTGATTTTTTATTGGACAATCAGCTTTATGAAAACATTCAGTTTATTGCCAAAATATTCAGAATTGGAATTTTTGTATTTTAATTATATTCCATATTATTGTTTCATAAATCAAATTACTTGTTAGTTAGCTTAAAATATTAATACCAGATAGAACTGATATTTTTCACAAAGTATTTAATCCAGATAGGCTTTATGTTTCTAATGACAAAATCTTTCATGCTGTCTCAGAATATATCTGCAAATTTTGCACAGACAGCTATTTGTGGCATGATATTTAGCTTTCAAGGCATGTTGTGACATCCAAAGTTTTACACATGGTATAAACTTTCACTAGCCCAGAAATACATCAGTATGAGACTAGTCAAGAGCGTGAAAGCCAGGTTAATATGCTAAGATGTACACAAGTGACAGCTTGAGCACATTCCTATGTTTTCTGGGAAGCAAAACATGGTCTAGCAAATAGTGCATTGCTTGAGTGTGAGGAAGAGACTCAGAGGATTCCCCTACTTCATGGGGAAAGCCTTTCAGGAAGAAAAGAAAAATAACAGATACAAACACAACACCAGCTAAAGGTTTATGTTAGGTTTAAGAACTAACCTGTATAGCTAGATGTACACCTAACACACTTACACTTCACAACTGTGTTTTATCTGAATGGAACAACAGGTAACCACGTGTCCCATAGAGCTGCATACGTGGGGCAAATAAGAATTCTAGAGTCTGGAAAACAAAAGAACTAATATTCAATATCTAATATTGGAGGCTGAAAGTGAACAATTCCTGAAATGCATCTTAGTGCTCAGAAGCTACAGGACATTATCAATTTTCTCTCATGTAAGATGGAAAATATGATTGATGTGAGGATTTTCTTAGAAAGGGAGAAAAACTGTTGGAATGAAGAAGAGTCCCATCTTTCATCTGATGCATTCTGAGCAAGCCCTTCTCTCCCACCCTCCAAATCCCTCTGGGAGAGTGTTCCCAGAACCAAATAGCAAAAGCTTTTAGTTACCTCAGTTGTGTATCTTTGCATGCAAATGATCATTTGGTGAAACCGCAGCTTCAAGTCAGCAAGTGGCACTACGCTCGTACAAATTCTCCTGATTGTAATCCACAGCCTTTCAGTATCCAAATTAAGTTTTCTCAGTTCAGTCCAAGCCTTGGCATGCTTGCATGCAAGCCGCACACCCAGGTGGCTGTGCCAGATGTGGATCTCTGACTGCAAAAGTAGTGCCATTAATACATCTAATTCCTGTTTTAACAAATGTGGCTCATTTATACATCCCCAAGTCCCTTTTCCACTTCATTATCAAGCTTTACTTATCCACGTGCCTTTGGGGGAAAGCAGATGATTACTCCCTGGAGTAACATCTTGTGGAGGCGAGGGGGAGAATTTCTCCTCCCTGACAAAAAAAAAATCCAATTCCACTTCCTTAGTTCTTTTACACCCCAGGTTTCCTGTGTCAGCCCTACTTGCCCTTGCAGTGTAAGCCTACCACAGATTCCTAAACACTTCTCAGCTGAAGTAGTTTGGCCTTTGAACTCTCTTCCTATCAGTGGTGGTTTGTTTTGTCAGATGACAATGAGCAAGCCAAAGTGCTGAGGAGACAATTATTGACTGCTGATGTCCTGATGCAGGTTCAAAACCACAAGGAGGAAAGCAGGAATGTCAAGAATCCCAGCATGCCATTAATGACCTAGCAAAGTAGCAAAAAGCTATTTACGCTACTGACAGAAGTTGCATGCAGGTGCTGAGTGTTCACCAAATGAGATAAAAGATGGTACAAGAGTCTAAGAGCCCACTCAGCCCCTTGGCTTTCAAAAACTGTTACTGCTATTAGGCCATGATCCTACAAGTTACAACAGGTACATCAGGATTTAAGCCCTACCTGCTATGCTAAATTTAGGATCTGGGACCTTAAAAATTGCTTCAAACAAAGTTTTCTTCATTCTTCTGAAGATCTGTTCACTCATTTTAAAGGCAATTTATGAGCCTTTGTATGAGCTTGAATATCAAACTAGTACATGGACATACATTACATCCTATGCTTTTTTATTCACGAGGGAGCTGCCAGGAATTTTTAGAGGAAACCTTCAACAGAAAATACTGAGACTGAAGTTGCTTTGGGCTCTCATTCGTTCTGTGACTTCCAGTTTTCACTCTGTTCTTAAAACAAGATCCTAATCTCTTCAGTTCTTCAGTTCCTCCAAGTGTTAAAGCTTACTTTTCTTTTTCTTGCTAATATGGTATTTCAGCTATATCTACATCATGATAAATAATCATCCTCTCTGGAACTCAGAGCACAGTCATTTATGTGAGACCTATCACAGAGATCTGAGTTTGCCAATCACAGGATTATTCTCAAGCCATTTCCTCAGCCCCAGAAGTAAGTATTGTGCACTTTATGTAGCCTCTTCTTCCATTTCTAGGACTGGCTGTCAAGTGCGTTGCTGTGACTGCTTATGCAGAGTGGGTGACACAGGAATTGAGACATTAAATTAGACAATGCTGAGTGATTGTTGGGCTCAGGTTCAACTTCCTCCCTTATACACCTCTGGCCAGTATGGGTTTGATCCACTATATGTATTTATTTTATTCTTTTAATTGCAAGAATTTTGCAATTAAAC
>VZTO01016332.1:105151-146220 GCA_013400615.1 Syrrhaptes paradoxus | reverse complement strand
ACTATGATGCCTAATAGACCAGAGACATGGCCGTCATCATTTATGTTCACTTTTCAAAGGGCTGTTCATGGTAGTCATAGAGAGAAACTCAGAAGACATGTCATGGCTGAAAACATAATTTTGGTCAGTGTTCTAATGACATTCCATCTTCTTCACAGCAACTCTGAATGCAAGGTCAGCACTCAACATTGAGGTCCCCTGGACATGAGGGAAAAGCCAGGTCAGACCTTGCAGGTACAGAAATAGCTGGATATCATCATGACCTTTGAGGAAAGGGAAAACTGAGAAACTGTGGCAGTTACAGGTTAAAAATATGAGTGTTATGGTCTTTACCCTACCTTCTGCTTTCTGGCTCCTCGGAAATAGCTAAGTAGGTCCCTTCCTTCCACCAGCTCTAGTATAAGGTACTGAGGTTCATTTAACAGGCACACGCCAAGTAACTTCAGAATGTGGGGGTGATTGAATTTACTAAAGAGAAGGACATGACTGTAAGATCGTAAAATATGAGAAATCCAGCTGGTTGATATCCAATAAAGTGCATATAGCTGCAAGCGATGAATGAGCAGTTTGGACTTTGCAANAATCTCATCTAGGAATAACATGAATTGCCACCTGTACATTGAAAGTATCTATATGATTTTAATAGAGTACTTTTACTACAGTATTCACAGTAGGATTGCTGATTCAGGGAAATGCACAGAGAAAGGTAAAAGAACAAGGTGCAACATATTATTTTCACAGTCAGGAGAAGAACTATTTCTCACAGTACATTTTAAAGAGAAATGAAGCACTCATGAGGAACACTTGCAGATATGCTAGGAATTGCCTGTGTGTGTCCAAAAAGACAGGGATTATCACAGAGAAATCAGGACTCAGATCTAGCACTTTTCAAAGAATGAAGAATATTTACTGCCTCTACCAGTGTCTATGTTTTTACAATCAATTTCTTGTGTTTAAAAAGGTTTTCCCTTTGCACTGCTCTGTGAAAGGGCTTGCGCCAGTAGTCAAAGAAACTTGACACGGTGGGGGGAAACTGGTGGTGTCCGAAGTGCTGTCAAATGCACTAGTGTAAACAAACAAATAAAACAGAGGAACATTTTCCTTTTAACCTCTTTAAATTCACATAATCTTAGGTGAGGGCAAAGACTGTTTAGCAGAAAGTGTGATTTTGAATTTGACAGTTTCCCCTGGCCCCCAGCACATACCTCGCAATCTGACAAACTTTGTTCCTATCAAGAACAAAAAAGAGAGGAGGGAGCACCTGGCACTTTCCTTACAGCTCACACAGTCCTTTCTCCACTCAGCTGTCATTCCTTATTTCCCAAGTGATGGGATACACCCAAGAATTTGCTACATATGTTTGTACACAAGTGGCTCACCAACAACCAATATAAAGTGACTTTCCATAATACAGGCAACTCTATTTTCCCACTGTTGAGTAGCAATAATAGAAAAAAACAAATAGTCCTTGCTTAATTGGGACAGTATGCATAACACTACAATCCAAATTTTAATAAACATCCAAAAAGGCAATCACAATAAAAGTTGCATTTAAATATCTAGCATCAAGGTTTGTAAACAATCCGGTCCATTTTTTTTCTCCTTCTTCCCTTGGTCTCGTTTATGAGACCTTACAGATGAATACAAAGAAAAATCATTAAGCCCTTCATGAAGGAACTACATCATTCTTTTTTCAGAATAAAAAAAAAGATTAAAGATTTAAAGCTTATAAAACATACCAATTTTAAAATTATTATTTAATGAGTACTGGGAATATATAATATTTGAACTTTTCTATTCTCTTCATTTCTATATGTCATTGTATTGTTGTACACATGGGCCCACATCATTGTTTACATTTAAACACAACCATTTCAAATTATATATTTTTCCAGGACTTACAGTTTTGGATTATTAGCTGTAAAAAGAAAGCAAAACTGAGGAAGCTTCAGGGACTTCAACTATGGGTACATATAATCTCCATACTACACAGAAAACTGACCTTAGCTGTTTTTATGACTGCTAGATAGACTGAAGATAGATTGTAGGAATTTTACACACAACACTTATTCTTTGTCATGAATTTACACTTTAATTACATGGTTCCATTTTGGTTTTCACAAGTCTCTTAACTCATTCAGTGCACAGTGGTGCGCAGAAAAAGTTAGGCAAAAAAATGAAAGGTTTTTTTTAAAATATGTAAACAAAAAAAAAGAATGCAGTGAAATCCCATTTCAAAGTTAATAACACTATGCTTGCATTTTTCAAAAGATGCTTCTAATTCTGCACTCATGAAATAAAAATCAGAGAAGTGCAGAAGTGCATCTGAAAAACAAACCACGCTCTCAGTCTTATGTTACCAGGTGAAAACTTGTTTCTGTGGAGACTCTGAAAAACCAGAATCCTAGCTGATACACAGCCCTTTCTATGTGAAATTATCCCACTGGTAACAGATGCATTGTTTTTTTAAGTCTATCTCAATAGGAGAGGTATGTAGCAGCCTCTAGGGGTAAGTATGCACATTTTTAAAAAGGAGTTTCCACAGTAAATTGAAACTTCAAGGCATCAGCTTGTTTTCATATGTTTATTTTGGTAAAATTGGATTAGCCAAATGTTGCCCAATTGCCTTTAACAACTAACTTAGTTTTGGGGAAGAAAAGATACTAAAATACATCAGTCCAAACCCCAATAAATCCATTATATGAGCATACTGAACTTGCAATCTGTATCTTATTTTTTTCTAATCAGTTGTATAGCTTTATTTTCATCAGATTCATCAGTAGTGATTTAATTTTTTAGCAGAAACAAAATACCCCAAAAATGCCACAGTAATTTGTTTAGAGGAAAGTGTTGCTTTCATTCCTCTTGAAGGTCACCACCATCACTGGGCTTCAGAGGGTGCCCAGTGGCAAAGCTGTCCCTACCTCATTAAGTGTGCCTCCTTTAAGAATTCACTCTTCTTGTGGTCTGTGGCACCCTTCTTCAAAGTCTACTCAACAGAAAGCAAATGTAATACACCACCACCATTATCAGCGCTTAAGTAGAGTAATCAGGCATAGACGTGGCCTTAAATACACATTATTTTCCAGCAATTATTACAGGGAGATAGGCTCAGCTTTAAGTGAATTGCAAGCAATACTGCAAGTCAGCACCTGTTTCTGTGGTATAACCTCAGCCAAATCTCTCTGCCCATCCCATTCTGTTGCCAGATAAATACACAGCTACAATTACCTTGACTTCTGCTTTGGATTTTCCACTTCCTTCTGCCAGGATATCTGCTGCAGCCCCTTCATACACCTCTCCAAATGCTCCACTTCCTAACAATTTGTGTAAGTTCAGTTTGTCCCAAAGAAAAGCTGGCAAAGATTCAATCTCTTCTTGAGAAGGAAGAATGTTACAAAACAGCAATACTTGTCACTTGTTAATACTCATGAATGCTTGAAATGCTATTAAAATTCTTCCTCAAATGAACGTGGTACTATTTGTCTCATCACGTACTTTTAAAGGGAGATCAGGTGAAGCCTGGATGTTTTGGAATCTATTGGAAGACACCAGGTCTTCTTCCTTCCTCATGCTCTTGCGTTTCTTGACAATGTGAGCATGCTGGGCAGACTGGGGGCGATCCAGGCCAGGATGGATGAGAGAGTGCACTGACGATAACCAGTCCAGGGAATCCTTCTTAGATGTTTCTGTCCTGAAAATACATTTACTTGAAGGACATGCCTTACAGCATAACCAGCATTGGCTAGTCCCACCGTCTCAGCTGCCCCCCTGAGTTCAGCTAATTCTTTATCCTCCTTGATAAACACTGTCTGTCCAGGCAAGGCCTGTTTTCTGGATTTCCATCTTTGGTGCCATACTGGAACAGAAAGGCAGACCATCAGATATTTCACTCCGAGAGCATCCCAGTGTGTGAGCAGGCTGAAAGGCTGCAGATTATTTGTTCATGTTCAACATGACCCCCAGCAGCTCATGTAAGCAAGACATTTCCACCTGGCCGCCATCTTTTTCCCACAAAACAGAGACAACTGCTCCTTGAGCTGAGAAATCAGTCAAGCATTCACTTCTATATGTGGCAAGACCCAACCCTGAAGGATTGTTGCTACATCCCAGGGACATGATGAAATAGTGAGAAGGCAGGACCATCACATGTGGACATCTACATCTCAGGGTAATCTCTACATCCTTTCTTCAGGGAAAAAGCTTAAGAGGAAAAGAAATGGACCCTTTGGTGAATAAATGCAATATCCAACTTGAGAATTATAAGGTACAAGTTTTTATAAGGATACCCAGGAACATCAGAGTTCCTTCAGCATTCCTGTGCTCTCCCTGCAGGGAATCAACAGTAAGAAATGCCTGAGGATGAAGTGAATTGGTATCCTGTCCTTGATACTGAAAACATAACCAGCCATCCCTAGGGCCTCAAAGGATGAGAATATACAAATTCCNGGGAAAAATTGGTTAATGGCTATGTATGCAAACCATATAAATCCTGTGGAGTTGTGCAAACCTGAGAGAACCCTTGAGCTGCCTGCTGTGTAAATGGTTTCGTCTGCACAAAGCTCTCTTGTAGGCTGTATGTAGATGTCTACATTTGGTCAGACTAATCCTCCCCCAGCTCTGGACCATTCCTGTGGTGATGACCTACTGTATACACGGAAAGAGAAAATGCCAAACTGTTTGATGAATCAAGGTGGGATTTTCCAAAACACCCAGAGAGTGTAGGTCCAATGTTCTGGCTGAAGGCAAGAAGTAATCCTTGCCGAGTGTGGAAACTTCCCTTTATTTCAAAAATCATACCACAATGCAGAGTGCAGGGCCACAGAGACAAACCAGTATAAACAAGCAGAATCCAATTTCAAGCCCACTGTTCCATGCAAAAGAGCCTGAATGAGCACTAGCAGCTGGGGTCGCCATATAAATGTCACCATTTACTACCTCTTAGACACATTACTTTACCTGTGCAGAATTATTAAAATAACAGGTCTCCCTTCATAAATTGGTATGATTATTTTGAATAAAAAACTTAAGTAGCAGAGTAAGAAAGTACAGGACATACCTTCACCTAAAACTGTATCCTTGCTTGTGTCACTGTATTCACCAAGTCCCAACATATCTGCAGCTGCTGCTCTGAACTGGAAAGTTCCTTCTAAGTTCTTGGCCTTCCATGTGCAAATACTGGCACAGGAGCCATTGTAAACTACCTTCCACAAGGACTTCACTTTGCTGGTGTTGTCAGACTGCTTCCTGCAATAGGCACAGCAAAATAACACATGTATGTCATTAACGCAGGCAGAGCTGTGTGCTGCTTCCTTCCCAGTTCTTTGTTTCAATTCCATGGTCTTCACAATGTCCCTCTGCCCGCATGAAAGCTCAGTCTGGTCATGGGGTTTTGGCTACAGGGCAGAAAATTGTATTATGTCATTTCAGCAATGCTAGGAATCACACATCTTTAGCTTGGCATTGGAAATGAAATGCTAGAACATTTTAGACATAAAAAGCTCCAGCACTCTTTCACCTGTTTCGGTGTACACTTCACAGCCAAGATTTCAAAACCTTCTTATTTAGTTTTTAGAAAAAAATAAATATATTTTTTGTGTCCTGTTAGAGGTTTTTGCTTTCCCGGGCCCAGAGTAATTCAGTGGCTCTCGTGCATCAGGTTTCAGAAGCTAAACAGGAAGCAAGTCATTGGCAGTGAAGACACAATTCTTTAGCTAGCCAGTTTCCCATAGTATCTGCTGACTGCTGGGTATATTTCTTCCTTTCCCCATTGGACTGAGATTGATTGCTCACAATAAATTCAGAGCTGATTATTCACCGACCAAAAGAAGACGATGTATTTAAACTTGAAAGGCCATATCTGAAATATCATTTCATGTCACACAAGGCTGTAATATTTCATGTGAAATGACCTTCATGAGCATGCCAATCATTCTCCCAACACACGTTAGTGCAGAAAAAAGGTCAAACACTTCTAAACCAGAAAGACACAAGAAAACTATATGTTCATGTCCTTGGTGTGCACATGTCCCTACCAGAGCTGCATGAAAAACAGAGGTTATTTCGAAGGACTATGCAAATATTTTCTGGAGTAGTATGCAACCAACCTGACATTTTTCTAGCTGGCATAAAAGGACCGTAAAGCTCAAAGTGAAATTGAGTCAAAAACATCAGCATGTGCACATTCAAATTGCAGGAGAAAAGCTTATTTCATTAAACTTAAAAAACAAAAAAAACAAAAAAAACAAAAAAAACCCCAAACCTCAATGATGCATTATGATTCCAGAGAAGAAGAAGTTGGAGCCTGGAGAACATGGCAGATAAAGCACAACCCTGACACAGGCCAGGGGACCGGACTTTCTTTACCCATCCACAGCAAGCCAGGTACAAACTGGCAGCTGGCATATCAAAATTATTGTGGTCTCATAGCATGCAGGTCAGTGCTGCTGTACACTCACTGAACTGTATGGAGGGAACTTACAACACCAGGAAAATATGTCTGGGTGAAAACTTATATAGGTAAAGTATGCCTGGCTCCACAGTACTGTCAGTCCTTAGCTTACATAAGCACTGAGCTAACTGAGGAAAAAGAAAAAACAGCTGAGTTTAAAAAATTGTTTCCCTCCATCACTCCTGATTTCAAACAATGTCATAGAAATATCTCAGAAGATGAACACTCCTCAGTTTTAAATAATGCATTAATTAGACCTTGCACTTACTACATTAAACAGACCCCTTCAGAGTCATGGTCAAAAAATAAGAAGTTTCAAAGTCACTGCCCACAGCAATATACTCTAACCTGTCAATTCGGACCTTCCAATGCCATTGAAGGAATAAGTGTGAATTTGCACCCTATAGATGCCTAATGAGTCTGACATGTATAGTCCAGGCAATCTGTATTTGATGACAGAGCGCTTACCTAGTCATCCTGTGTTGGTGGGAACACATTATAATTCTTTCTGGCAACTTTATAACACCTGTCCATGAGTTCTCTGAAGACTAAGATATTTCTACATATATTTTCACCAAAAATACATACTAAATGCTTTAAATTAGCGATTTGAAAATATCTTCAAATCTTCGTCTAATTCACCAACAGATATCTCAATATAACACTGTATTTCAGGGTTGGTCTGGAAATGTTGCTAGTATATGTTTTCTTCTAAGTTTCCCAGGAATTTATAGAAATGATGGCTACTTAGTTTACCTGAGAAAGAGATTCCCATGAGAAGGGGCATTTGTGTCATTGATATTCCACTCCTCCCACCAGAACCAAACTGAAAGCCTCCTCACACAGATTTTTTTTTCTGAGCTGCTCCCTACCAGAAGGGTGCCTGCACGTGTAGCTTACCTGCTTTCTAAGAGGTAGTAGGTCAGGTTGCTTCCATTGCCATCAGCCTTTTCGCACTGTACAGAGTTTTTAATGTCTTCTGCTCTTTTTGGAATTCCTGGCTTGCTGGGAACACCAGCTTTGGCCAAACAGGGGGAAGAAACAAAACCCTTAATATGTGTTTATAGAGAGAAAAAGGGCTAATGGGCAAAGAGCAAAATTTAGACATGCACTTGGGTATTCAGACATACAGAAAGACTGAGGATCTAGATCAATAAACTCCATGGAGAATTAATTTTTGGCCTTCTCTTTGTGATGGACAAATTTCAAAATTTTCATTCGCATGCAGACTTTCACCAGTAGTTATAAGTTCACATGAGGCATTTCATTTCCGTTTCCCTCACTCTTTTCCTCTGTTCCACTTGGAAGTGAACCTCATTTCTTTCCTTCTACTACTTTTGCAGATATGGTGCTATATTACTTATTTTTCAAACACACACAACTACTGGCTCTTAGTATAAGAAAATTGCCTGATAAATTTTACAAAGTATTTTGTTTGATTATCCATGTCCGTAAAAAAGTCTTAAAATCTTGTTATCCTACAATAAGTGCTTACCTGTAGTTTTAAAGCTTGTTGAAGGGGAAGTGCTTTTCACTCTTGTAACATAAACTACTGTTACTCTTACAAAGTAGCTCGTTGAAGGAAGAGTTCCTGTGAGACTGCACGTGTAAACAAGATCTGCTGTGTATGTAGTGCTTGCAGGAGAAAACCACTTTTTGTTTGCTGCTAGAAAAACAAAATATCATTGCAGTCAACTTTCTTACTCTGCTGAAAATGTGTAGCAGTTCTATTCCTGGGTAGATTAACTACTTTGCCACCTTTTAATATCATAGGGGAGAGATTATGCATGTGCTGTTTCAGTCACGAGACTTTGTCCTCTTAGAGACCAAGGACACAAAACCTAGGTTTCTTCTTTGTTTTCAGGAGACCTGCAAGTCTTGGCAGCCGCAAAGGACAACAGATTAAGTGAGCCCTTTACACAGCCAAAAAGGAGCCTTCCCCTTGCTTATCTCTGTGCAGCTTGTATTTCTGGATCACCGTGACGTGCCCATGAGTTCAACTTGCCATGATGCAATTGAAAGGAGGCTGTTTAGTGGAATTGTGCTATGACATTTGTTTTAGGGCAGATGGGAAATGTTTGGGGTAGGTCTGGTAAATCAAATTATCTATATTAAGGAATCTAAGTGATCCAGTTTAGCACATGACGTTTTCTGCATTCAGTGGTCCAGACATTAAAACCTGAATCTTCCATCCATGCTGCTGTCACTGCAGTGCTTACTTCTACAGTCTGCACTACTGGACCCATTTTTCTCTATGGCATTTTCTCCTAACCTCTGTCACAGGGAAATAAAATTCAGATACTAGGTTGTAGCTGATATTTAATGCTGGAAACCCCTTTCTTTTTTTTCTTGTTCAGAACAGACATAGGAGTGGTAACTACCAGACAGGTTGGGGAGGGCAGTGAGGGAAGAGGGAGGCGACTCTACTGAAACAGTAGACCCGGGAGGAATTCTGGTGGGGTCATCCAGGATGTCCTTTGGCACTATGGAATACTAAATGCTGCAGCTGCACTCCCCCTTGTTCCTGGCAAACACTATCTCCATCCTGCCCCTTCAGAGCCACTGAGACTGACATCACCATGTCCAAATTAGCCACTGAGACTCTTCATATACATCCTGTCACCGTGTCCTGCTCACCAGCACAGAGTGGGTTAAATTTGCTCTAATCTGGAAAAAAACTAAGGGGTATTTTTACTTTACGCAGCTCAAACCAGAAGCTGGTTTCATTAACATGCAGAGGAGCTCTCCATTCTAGCTCGAAACTGGTATTTCTGGGGACTGTGTTGACAGGTGCAGGTGGAGTCTCAAAAGTTTTTGCAATAACAGGGGCACTTTTGGAAAACCAATCCTCATCAGGCTGAAAAGCAAGAACCTAGCAAAGAAACAGATGAACTGTACAGTACCAGACCAGTCGGAAAGGCGGCATTAGCAACTCTGAGTGTTTGGAAGACTATCTGTTTTCAAAAAAGACAATGTTCAGGCAGTATAGATATAGGTGTAGAAATATTTTAAGCCTCCCAGCTGCAGAGTTACACATCTTAAGGCTGGAAGTTCATGGCCTACAGTCCCCTTCCTCAGAGACAGTTCTGAGTTTCTTGTGTGATCTTTCTACCAAGACTCTTCTCTTTCTAGATCTTTCTTAAAGGCCACAAGCTCTTACACAGGTATGCAGATGTCACATCACATGCTGGGCAGTGTTTTGGAATCACAAAAACACTAAGTGAGGAGGTGCCTTAGCACACTGCCTTCCACTAAGCCACAGTTAAATATGACTGATGTTTGGGTATGCATACTTACATATATACATATATGTATATACGTATATAGGTGTTCCTCATTTTACTGTCCAAATCATTAACAAAAGCACTAAATCAAGTTAAAGACAGAACAGATTCCCTCTGGCCCTCTGACTGCTCTCCCAGGCCACGGGTGAACTGTGAAAACCACTCTCTCACTGGATGTGAGACATTCAGTGTGCATTCTGCAGACAACATTGTTTATTTCATTGCTTTTGAAAATGTCACTCTGGTGACAGCCCTGCTGTCCAGATACATAATTTATTGTTTCCTTTTTAGCCCTTCATCTGTAAAGGGAGGAGTTGTACGTTTTGTTCATATGAATCCACATATTGGATATTTTTATTCCTTCGTTGTCCTCTAGATGCTTGTATACCAACTGTTTACCATTTTGTCCTAATATAGTCCTAATAAAACATATATATGTCCTAATATAGTCCTAGTAAAACTGTATATGTTCTTAAAATAACTCTAAATTCTGAAGTTACACAAAGTGGTCTATAATTTCCTTTTTTAAGCTGTGTGACTTTTTTTTACTAGTTCTATGGGACTCCCTCTCTTACAAAATTTACAGAAGATAACTGTGAACATTCACAGAATGTTTTTAATTGCCTCCTTGTGTAGTTTAAGGTCATGAGATGCTGCTGACTACATTTAAGTAAGTAAATATCCTTTCACCTGATCTTTCCTTCTCCTGATCTGTTGTGCTAACAGATCTCCTGTTTGTAAAAACTAAAGAAACAAAAAAAAGCACTAGATACTGCAACCTATTCTTCCTTTCGTCTTCCCCTTCAGCATATTAACAGAGCCTTCCCAACTGCCTTTTCAGTACTTGCTACTTTGAATTCCCTTGTTTCCTCCACCTTCTTGATTTTACCTCCACATTAAGTCATTCTTTTCTGCTCATTCTTACAGCAATGACATGTGTGCAGGCATGTAGTACTGATGTTACTTCAGTATGGTGCTCCCCCTGCACTGGCTGTCCAAAAAGCCTTCCTGCCCAAGTCTGACAGCAGGGGTGGCAGGGGGGCTGATGTGTCTGCCCCTCAATTCTCACCATTCATAGCCCAGCATAACAACACAAGCCACCAAAGTTTATGTGCCATGCTGACATGGGAGTCCATGTGAACTGCAGCAGTTGATGGATGGATACCCCATTCTGCTGCTTCTGCTAGCTATCCTGGGGCTGGCCTGTTATTGTATTTCCTATTTCTACAATTACTTGAAATGAGGTTATGACGAGGTGAGTGTTGGTCTCCTCTCCCAAGTAACAAGCAATAGGACAAGAGGAAATGACCTCAAGTTGTACCAGAGGAGGTTTAGATTGGATATTAGGAAAAATTTCTTCACTGAAAGGGTTATCAAGCATTGGAACAGGCTACCTGGAGGAGTGGTTGAGTGACCATCCCTGGGGGTATTTAAACGACCTGTAGTCATGGCGCTTACGGACATGGTTTTGTTGTGGACTTGGCAAAGTTAGGTTTACAGTTGGACTTGATGTTCTAAAAGGTCTTTTCCCACCTAAATGATTTTATGATTCTGTGATTTTATGATTCTATACATTCCCTATATAGATATATATAGATTTCTTGTTTTGATATGGTAGCTGAAAAATCTAGATCTTCCTCTGTCTATGACTTGCCTGGACAGTGGAAGAAACTACTTCCTCTATTCCCCTGACAGCATCATATTTCAATGAAATCCAAAATCTGAGGGTTTGCAACCACCCTTCAGTATTCCTGTCTACAGAAATTTTTCTCAAAGGCCAGTAAATAGCCTGCCCTTTTTTGCATTTTCAAGTCATTTTAGTCTTCTACATTTGTTAAAGGATACATTGATACATTGTTCTTGTGAACTTTGCATGCATATTTTATAATATACTTCTACTTAAAATGTGACTGCTGCAATATAGAATGAGTCAACTATTAATTCAGTTATCACGTGTATCTCTGTGCATATATCAGATACATTTGTTTTATTGGACAAAAATTTTTATTGGAGAAAAAAATTATTTTTTGCTAAATTAAAAGTTATTTATCAAAGGAAAAGCAGCAATTGTCAAAATGTCTGAACCTGCTCTTGATATATTAGAGGTTTCCCCTGTATGAAAGTTTCAGTTATGTTGCTTTCCTGAGAAAAGCCTTTATCTTTTGTCCATGACTCATTTGCACTCACATAGCCCCTGTTCATTGCACTTCTCCTAGTCCTTCACAAGCAAATCACGGTTACAGGCATCCTCCTTTGAGACCAGAGGATACCCGTCATCTGACCCCCTCTTAGCATGCTGCCTCAATTATCAGGGCAATAACAGCAGGATTGCCACAGAAACTCCTATTTACTCTTGAGGTCTGTGATGTGCTCCCCAAATAGGAAAAAAATCTCAGTTCTAAGGTTTTAATCTGAACAGCCCATGTAGGAATAAACTGTGATGCTTAATTTTCCTTAAGAATAAAGGACAGAGAGAAGTCTGCCAAGTTTTGAACTCATGTTTTCAAAACACACACATAGCTTTACAGAAGAGCAGTCTAAAGATGTGCAGGTTAGTGAACAAACAGTTAAAGCTGCTTGTAATCATACCTTGAATAAATTGTTTGTTCCTGATGGAAGCCCACTGACAGACCAAGCAAGCATCCCATTGGAAAATTCACTTTTTCTCAAGGGTGTCTCTGGAACAGGAGGTAATAAATTGACAGAGATTTGAAAGCAGATGGATTCTAGAGGCCCATTTGGCTTCAAAGGTTCACTCCAAGATATGTTTATGGTGGTGTTGGACAAAACCACTGTTTTAATGGAATCAACGGCCTCCGGTACTGACACAGAAAGAAAAATTAATCTCCTTTTAGGTACAGATCTCACTAGAGGTTTTTTTTTTATTTTTTTTATTTTCAGAAAGTCAAGAAATGTCACTAAGGAAAGAATAAAGGGTTATAAGTATATGAATATGATCCAGTTACAGGACTGACACTCTACACATGTAAAACTCATATTTTTCTATAGTCAGTCGGCTGCAGATAAGCTCAAAATGTTTTGAGGGACTTTTTTAGTATCTCCTTGGCTATCCTACCATGCAAGTAAACAAAAAAAGTGCCAGCTGTTGTCCTATACCTCTACATTTATAGTTATATCTCTGAATTCCTGTTCTCTCTTAGATTCCTAACTGGGTCTCAGAGATATACACTAAAAAAGTACCATGCACTATTCCAATTGGAAAGTCTTTCCCTGAACAGAAAAGTTGAAGGAAGAAAACCCAAAACTTAGCATTTTTTGCTATCATTTACAATTTACTCAGAAATACATGGTTTGTCTGAGCTATGTAAGCAAGAAACTGGGTTGCTGGTCTGATGTCCATGTCAGCTGGTTACTCACTATTTGTTCTGGAGAAATTAACCCTTCCTTTGAAGCTTTGAGATCACAGACTTTGAAACAGTATGTGGCATGCCCCAGCTCTGCATTAAAAATTATTTTTTCTTATTGAACACTCCAAATATTTTAATGAATTCTTTTTACCTATGTTACCTACATATCAGAATGATAGTTTCGTAAGCTATAATTTGTATCCTAGTAGCAAGACTGCAGATTATTTAAATGAAGTGTGCAGAAGCTAGACTAGCAAAGACATTTCTCATTTCACTAGCTAAAATATAGGTGGAGTAAGAGTGACACGCTGTGGCAAGAGCAATGCATTGATTTTTCAAAGTTGTCTTCCTTTTTTTCTTTCCCTCTATCTTACTGTTTCTTGGAATGAACAGATTAATCCAAGATCCTTTCATTACAGAATTGAGGGAAAGACAAAGAGAATTTACACAGCTTCAGAGGTATGAAATAGTGTACACACTTCAAGAGGTTCTAGCAGCATCTGATTACAATTTAAACTAGCAGCTACATTCATGAAATTGAGAGCATACATGCCAGGACACATGTATATTCTGTTTACAGCTGGTTGGAAATTTTTCAACAAATTTTGAAAAGGTTCAAATGTTGATACAAATACATTTAAAAAAATGTTCAGGGTTTTGAGGCTGGTGTGGGTTTTGGGGTGGTTTTTTAATTGTTTTTTGGTTGTTGTGGTTTTTTTTGTTTGGGGTTGGGTTTTTTTTTGGGGGGGGGGTTGTGGTATTTTTGTGGGGTTTTTTTCTAGGACTTTCTTTTGATCACATTGTTTTGTTTTGCCCCACCTAGAGAAGCCCATTCTGAGTTTCATGTTTCATTTTAACTCCAGACTGAAAAATTCCATTTCAGTGGAGCAACCCAGTTACCCATTTCATATGGTACCTTTATGTTTCACTACTGAAAGGGTGTACCTTGCTGAAGAATGGCTCAGTTTACCACACAAAGAAGTAATGGTGTGAATTTTTGCCACATCCCAATAGTATTCAGTTTTATTCAATCAGTGTGTTATACAAATTTTAAAATACAGATGTGGATTCCCATGCAAAGAATTTAAATCTACTGATCATAGGCCAGATTTTCTTATCTTTTGCTATAGACTCCTTGAGAATATGCTCATAATATTCTGAGATGAGAGCCTATTTGCTTGGTGCTGCAGATGCTAAGAGATCTGACTGTTAAGAGAAAAAAAAAATAAAATAGCGTGGTTGGAAAACATCTTCCAAAGTGTAGCATGTCTGGATCCCCAAAGAAGAGTGGCAGTATGCCTGCACCTCTTGTTCCACTTTCATTTGAAAGATGAAAAGAAGTTAATCTTAAACAGAGGTTTTCTTAAGGGGAAAAATGTGACTGTTCCCAGAACAAAAAAAAAAAAAAAAAAGGAAAAAGGAATGATCTGTGCACAAGATGAGACACTGGTAGTTCACAGGTGATGCTCTCCTGTGGATAATGGTGGCAAAAAGACAAGTTTATTGTTCTATGGAGGAGCCTTTGATGAAACCACAGAGTGTATCCCCAAGACAAGAAGGAAGGAAATGAGGACCCCTGGCATGTACTTGTTGCCAGCTATTTTGGATAAAATGTTTCCTTGGGCACAGTTGATCAGTAAGGGAAAGAGACATTGAGACAATAAGAAAAACACAGTAGTAGCTGCACTTATTTGAATTCCAGTTGCTTCAGTACCTTCTGAAGCAACAAAAAGCCAAGCAGAAGTAAAGGAAAACCTCAGGAATCCTGCTGTTGTGCCCTAGCTGCATGTCACGGTAATAATCCCATAGCTGCCCAGTCTGCACAGCTGTATGTCAGCTACAGCTAGCCCTGCTGCATCTGGGTTAAGTGAGCTAGTGCCCAAGGACCCCTCAGTTTCAGTTCCTCACCCTCTCTCAGAGAAGAAATTTTCCAACCCTACAGGACAAGAGCTGGGCAGGAAAACTAGTGAAGGCGGGGTCTATAGCATTCCTATATCACTGTGAGTTCAACAGCAAGCATCCCTAGGTACCGTCTCCCTGGTCTTTCCTGAAAAACCCAAACAGGCTGCCATGTAAGCTTGGCTATAATTCTGCCTTGCTGATTTGGGGATTATGAGAGGTGCCTGATGGCTCTGCAAGTGATGAGTTTATGTGGATCAAGCTGACCCTGGCTGTTGACACCAGGCACAATAAATGTAGCACAGCTGCAGAGCAGATCAGATACAACAGAAGAACAAGCAAGTGCTGTGCATACTACAGGGAACAGCTATCTCTCATCATAGTTTTCCATGTTTTCATCAGGTGAGTCCAGCAGCATCACTCAATGATACAAAAATTGTCTGAAGAGTAACACAAAGGCAACTCCTCATGAAGACAGAAACAAGTGTGCATGTACACACAAACACATGTAAAACAAGAAAAAGTGTTGAGCAAGATAGTGCTTTGGGGTTGTGTTTCAATGCAAGACAACACATGCAAAGGCATGCATCTTCGGGTGATCCTTTTCTTTCTGGAAGATGACAAGAGCTTCAGGGAAACTGGAACAGTAGTTGCCCTGCAGCTGCAGAGCGAAGCAAAGAGTTAGCAGAAGCATCTTCCTGCCCTAATTAAGGTATTTCCAGCCATAGGAGGCATCTAGCTCAGACTAATAGTATTCTCAAAGAATAAGGACAACTTGAACTCAGGCTGCCTACGAATCTTGCCCTTGCGGCATTTGAGGAAAGCTTCTGGGCCATGTTGACTTCAAGGACAGATGTGAGACATGCTGGCACTCACAGTGCCAGCACCTGGGTCTGCATTAAAGTGCAACACAGAGTTTAATTTCCTTGCTATGACATGTCTTAAGTTTATTCAAGTATGACAAGATTAGCTGTCAGTAGTTTTGGACACAGAGGTCCGAACCCACAAACAAAACCAGCATTGCTAGTTTATATTTAGTTAGGGAACTAAGGCAGCACAGGACCTATGATCTGCAATGGCAACTCCAGAGCAAGGTGGAGAGGATAACTATGAAGGTAAAGGGTGGAGGATGAATGCAAGAGGAGAAGACACAGTAAGAAATGAGCCAGTGATCAGGCAAAACTGTAGCTTGCTATGGTCAGATGGATAATAAGTGTGAGCTGAGTGTAGTTATAAATCCCTCATAATGTAACACAGGCTACAAATCAACAGCAGAACTGTTACAGAAGTCCCTCATTTCTTGTTCTGGAAAATGTGACCTAAAAAAAACATGTTTAACATGACTGAGTTCTCTAAGAGAGCACTGAAAAGGTGGACAGTCCTTTGAAGTAGAGCAACAGAAAGGGAAATTTGCAAAATCACACACCCAAAGCAGGCAGTGGAGGAGGTGTTAACCTAGACATGTTTCTTGAGACACATCATGAGATACTATAGCACACATGTATTATGTGAGAAAACTGGCTTTATAAGCTAGGTATGCTACAGAAGCACAGGCCCAGCTCTCAAATAATAAAGAACCATCTTGAATAACAAGCTATATAGAATTTATATGCTCTTGATCACATTTTCTTTTTTCTTTTGTTTCTCATTCTTTTTTTTCAAAAGCAACTTTGTACTCAAGAGAAAGCCTTTAAAATAAAATACACCTTTCACTTGCAGTGCATCTTGTCTCTCATGGACAGCACTATGTGCAGGTTTTCCCCAAATGTAGCCTTGGCTTGTCACTTTGTGAATGCTTCCTGCTTTTACAGAAAGTGAGCCATGTCCCTGTTATGCTTTTCTAGGCTGCATCTTCATGCTCCCTTAGACCCTGCTAGTTCTTGTCTCTGCCCTCTTCTGTTGCATCAGCAGGTCACACCTCATCACAGAGTACAGAGGTAGCTCCGCTTAAACACAATTATATTTGGCTGCCTTGCCATCATATCTTGACCTCTTGCCTTCACTCATACCTCTCTCACCCATTCACTCCCGTTGAAGTTTCTTGGCTTCCTTCTGTCATGATTAGTTTAATAATGTATTTATTTAGTTTTAGGTAATCACTAGTCAGTCCACTCTCTGCCCTAAATGACATAGTGAATATTCAAGTTCAAAGCACTACTTCCTATATCTTTCTTCTTCTAGTGTGAAAGGGACTGAGAAGGGCACATCAAAATTCTTTAAACCAACTGAAAATGTGTTATTGGCATTCAGGTCAGGAGAAGTGAAAATTAAGTGTTGTCTTTTAAGCCTGGTTCACAATATCAAATCTGCACTACCCTAAGAAACAGTAATCATGAGAATAATGTCAAGCCAAGGGGAAAAGATCTTAATGCTGATTGGATACATAGCACACATATTTAAACATACATAACCACATATACATTCAAACACAACTTATTAAAAATGTGGTCCAAGGCAGAAACTGCAACTGCTTAGCCACTTTTAACCATAGTTTATCTTTCCTCAGGAAGCCAATAAGCAAAAGCATTTAAGAATACATACATGTCTTATGAATCTTACAGATTCATCAAGTCTAGTTGCCAAAACCTTGTGAAGATCTACAGAAGTTACATTTTAAGATTTCTCTGCTTATGATTTGCAAACCAAGCTTACACACACCTTCCTTTAACTGTGATAAGAATTATGTTCAAAAACAGAATAGAATGTGAAACAAACCTCTATATAGAGTTGTGCCAATTGTCTCTTTTCCCAGAGGCAGCGTTTCCTTATCTGAATAGAAGCTTTTCACTGCAACTTGTATGACATAACTTGAAAATGGCTGTAGGTTGTCTATGATGGCTATAGGACCCTGAAATTCCTATAATTAAAAAAATATAATAAATATTAAACGTGTTTTTTAGAAAAGAGAGTCATATGTCACAGCCATCGTCTTTCAATTAAATGAATGTTAAAAAATAATACAGTAGTGCTTTTCTATTCTAATATCTTTAGTGTTTAAAAAAAATGTTATAATGATCATTTGGGTAATAGGTCACTACAGAAAACGCCAAAAAACAAGCTGAGGTGTGATTAGCATGGCTACACTAGCATGTTGTTCAGTGGCTGGTACTTAAATGGGAAATGGCAAAGTCAAAACAGTGCAAGAGAAGAAAAAATTACAAAGGCAAGTACGACTACCACAAAACACATAAAGGCAAGCCATATCATTGCTGGACAGTCTAAAAAGTTATTTAAACTGATTAATATCAGCCACAACTGCTCTTTTGACAAGTAGAAATTGAAGATCGGTTTTTAGCAAAGGCATATTGAAAGGAATGTTTAATTTCCTCGCTATGATTGAGGATTTTAGCAAAGGCATATTGAAAGGTAGAGGAGTACTTGCGCAACGGAAAGCTAAGGAATCTACCACTTAAAAAATACCAAACAGAAAGGGGAATTACTTTTGGGGATGTAGAAGTAGAAAAACTCCCTGATAGAAGATTACAGAATGGTTTATAAAATGACTAGAAGTGATATCACATTCCCTGTTTCTGTATGATGTCATGTACATTTTTGTTCCAAAGTAGCCATACCAATGTTTTTGCTGTAGAGAAGACAAACGGTAGCTTGAGTTACTGAGGTTGTTAGGAATTTGTCCAAGCAATACCAGATATGTTGCCATAGGCTGCAATATGCTGGGACATAGCTGCTGTGGTGTGACAGATACTTAAAGTAAAACTAGTGTTCATCATATCAAGGATAGTAGGTTTCTCAGTGTCTGGCAAACAAGTCAGGCATCTTTTATCTAGGAAAGACATCAAATAACAAAAAAAAAAAATTACTGCTGGACCAATCCAAACTTGCATGGGATGCTACCACTGTTCCCTATGAGAAAGCATAACCACAAATTATTCTCTCTGCTTTCACAAACAGAAACCAAAAGAATCCCACCTGAATGTACTTTATTTGATAACTTTAATGGACACAAAAATATCCATCATCAAAGCAAAGTCTCAAAGTATTTGATAAGATACAGATTTACTAAAGGCACAGATTTATGAAATAATTTAGGTTCCTCTTTAAGTACCTAAATGCCTTGGAAATCCAGATCATAGTTGCAGTGTAGTCAAGGGCAGTACACACTGATGAGTCCAAACTTGCTTGTCACAGGGAAGTCACATATGCAGAGTACCTTTCTCTAGCAATTAAGTGTTTTTTAAGTGTAACTTTTCTTCCAAACGGCTTTTCATGTGTGAAGTTCATAGTAACAAGAGGGAAAGGTGAGACAAATTTTGGAAGGAGAAAAAGAGGTTGTAGGGACAAAACAATAGAAAACTATTTTCTGACAGTAAACAAAAAGTAACAAAAGAAAACCCCTCATCACTTGATGTACTTTTAAAAACAAATTAAAAATATATTAAACGGACTTGCTGCCAAGAAGAAAAAGAGTAAAGCGCATGCATGGGGAAGATGGTTCAAGGACAAATGTTTGCCCTTGGGGCGGAACATCTGACCTCATTGTTGAGATCTTTTCTCCCTAAAAGAGCAACCCCTCTATTCCTGCCAAAGTCAGGTTCATGCATATAAGACAAAGAGAATAAAGAAGTCTCTTCAACAGAAATAAAGGTAAGATTGAATCTTTGTCAATTTTGTAGTTACTTAGAGTAGTAAGACTCCCGTACGAAAAGTCCCAGATGGAATAAAGAATTGAGTCATTTTCACAGTTAAAGTTTCTGTCAGGCAGTTCCATAGAAATGTATTTACCCTGACAAGAAAATCCTTCACTACATATTCAGTCCCCTTCCTCCTAACCCTGAAGAGACATCATCCTCTCACAGAATCTGTGACAGGACAATAATTTTCATAGAGTACTTCTGATGTGTTAAAAGATCAACTGACATCACATCTCTGGATGGCAATTAAATAGGTTAGAATGAAAGGAAACTCTAACAGTACTCCTTGCTCACATCACTAAAGCAATAAAAAGCATGTCAGTCAACCCAGTTGTCTTTGCAAACATCACTTTTTCACATATATACTATTTGCTTTCAGTACTGAGAGGGAGAAGAAAATATTTTTTTCTTGTTTTAGTATGTTCATTTACATTTATCTTAAACTTGCATGAATAATTCTGTGCATTGACCCCTCTCCCTACCCCCACCCTCCACCAAATGCTAAGGCTGTGTTTTCCTCCAAATATATTTGCAGCAGTCAAAGTAACTAAGAAGAGCTCTGTGGGGATCTCTGGGTAGAACTAATCCCTTTGGACCGAAATTCAGTTCTTCCCTTTCTACACCAGCTAAGCCTGGGGCTCTTGCAGGAAACCCTGTCCCTGGGGATAGGGATTGGTACATTCTGGACCAGGGCCAAACCAGGCTCCTGCACCAACGCCAAGCCCACACAGAGCTCATGGGAACAAACTTGCCCAAAGTGCTGGGAAGAACAGCCTGGGCACTGATCAGAGCAGCTGCAAGCAGGAGTAATTCCACTGGCTGCCCAAAACAGTATGAAATTCTTTTATTCCAAAGAATTCCATTCTGTTAAATTATTCTCTTTTATATTTGTCAGATTTTTGTGTAAAACTGAAGTTAAAGAATTATTTTGAATATATTCATCATGCCAGTAGCTGTTCTAAACCTCTGCATTTACAAAAATAATCCCTATAGGTACCATGAAGCCTAACTTTCTATTGAAACTACTTTTTGTTTCTTTCATTATCATTCTACAGTGGTTTGTTTAAAATATCAGGAGTTCTAAGTAAAGTTTGGGTCTACTATCATGTAAGATGTAATTGCCTCTTAGGTACTTCTTTATAAAATTTTAATAAAGAGAGTTCTTATCTCTTTGGAAGAGCAGACTTTTTTTTCAGCTTTGCATACTTGTGAAACCATAAATCTGTATCATAACAGACATCATTATCAAACTCTTCCTAGCTCTGCATCTGCCTCTGTTCTTCTACTGATAGGTATCCCAAAATGTGGTGCACAGTGCTACTCAGAATATCATAACAAAACATGCAGCTGCCATAATCAAGCTGTTCCATCCAGTACAAGCAGCTATCAAATAAAATGCATTGCTTACAGTAGAAAAACTAAAATCTAAGCAATCTTACCTAAATGCAGTCCCATACATGACTACAGTCACAAACCTTCCAAACATTTAATACAGGGTAACTACAGCAGAATACTTGCAGAGTGATTCCAGGTGTTTATAGGATTTTTTTGAATGGAAGCTCACAATAAATTACTATTCTGGACAAAACAGTTATTGTAAATAATTATTATCTGGTGCTGGCTTTCATTTGCATCACTTAAAAAGAAGAACCTGTCAGTATCATTTGAAATCTTTATTCAAACACAGACATCTTTTTGAAATTAGATATGTCCAGGCTCAACCAGCAGTATGAAAGTAGAACTACATCCAGAAATTTCTGAGAGTTACACAATGCAAAAGACTCATATACTATAAAAAGTCCTTTTAGGTCCTTAACAGCTTATGATTTTATGAAAATCATGTTTAAAATATGCTCTAAAAAGTTATTAGTAATATATGCTTCCCCTTAAAAAAGGATATGACAACAGAGATGATACTGCCGAATTACTTTTACCCAACTGTATGTTCAACGCTTTTAGATATTTTATCTTGCGCTCAAGATCAATAACAAATATTTGAGTTTCATTCCATGGCATTTTCAGGGCAACAAAGAGGCTTCTTGCAATCCAGTCAACTGTGATGGCTATGGTGTTCATCTTTGAAAAACTTAAGAAAAAAATAAAAACATTATTAAAACTACTTGAGAGCAGAATTTTCCCACCTGATGCTAGGACATTATAAAATTAAATTTGTTTCTAACATAATTTCTACTTGGCAAGTAGAAGTCAAAATATAAAGAGATACCATGGAATGAGGATTCCAATATTTTTATAGAAATGAAAACTGTTTTTCACAAATATCAGTTGTTGTTTCCATGTTGCTTTCATATTCTTGAAATTAGAATTAAATCAAAATTAAATTAAATTTTATTTGACACAAAAATAAATTTCTTGTATAGAATAGTGTGAATTTTAAATTAAATATCTGTTTAAATACCTTATCATCAAAGCAGTTGTCAATAAAATCATATATGTTTAACAGGAAAACTTTACCAGTGTTATACCCTGGCCTATTCTAATAGCTGTTGATGACAAAAAAAAGTCTAAATTTTATGGTATTATACATATTTTTATTGTACTGCTAGAAAGGAAAATTATCCAGCGAATCTCTTTAGTACTACATCTCATATGAACAGATAGTCATTAAGAATATTATGTCTTTCTCTTTTCCCCACTGTATTTTTCCATTAAATGTGCTCTGTTCATCATACCGCTTTTTTTTCCGTTTCAAATATGTAGTTTTGACTTCTTCAAAAACATTATTAACCCCAAAATAATTACAATAATGGTCACATATTTTCCTAGATTCTCTCAAGAAAGGGAATGAACAAAGGAATACCTGAAACTTTGAAGTAGTCTGTATATTCAGAAGAATAAGAAAATCTTCTACAATATAGTACAGATTGTCGTCATTAGCAGTATAACAGATGTCCTTTACATTTGTCTTTGCTGAAAGTTCCCATATGGTATGATTATTGTCTATGTCAGTAAGAAACAACTTGTTGGCAGAAACAGTTATAAGAGTTGGGACAGGGAAGAGATCTGGAAGGAATAGGGCACAGCAGAATTTACAAAAAACATTCTAGATCATAGCAGTCATTCATAAGGAAAACAAGCACAAGATAAAAATAAATTATGGCCCTTCACAAATTATATTTGGTCATGTGTCACAGCAAATACATAAAATAATGAGATGCCTTCTTGGCATCACATGCCAGCTCTTAATATTTTTTCAATGACATTGTGAATGCTTACCTAAGAAATTTAAGACTAGTAAAACCAGATTTGCTCACTTGATTACCTTTAACAGCCCAACTAGAAATAGCCTATGATCCCTAGTAGATCTCTAACTCTCCTGGTTACCTTTCACAGCCCAATTAGATATATTCTATGACCTCTAGCAGTATGCAGTTTACAGATCAAAACCTGTTCCACACTATCCTGGGTTTGCCTAGAAAAGTCAATTTAGCATAGTTTTGAGGAAATGCTTGAATTTTCTGAAATTTAATGTAATGATAAGAAATGTGTTAATCATTTCATGTCAGAAGCTGTAACTATTTCCTCTGTGTCTACTGTAGGGTGGAACAAATGTCACACAAAGTGTCAGAGGCTATTTATCAGATAACCAAATTCTTGCATTGTTGATTTCACCAGCTATTACACACAAACAATGAGATAGCATCTAAGTCATCCATACCTCATGAATTCCTCTCTGCTGTAGCAGACAAAGGTCCTGGAGCCACAGAGGTGAAGGCTTGCACCTGTGAGACAAGACTTTGTTATATATGTCAAGTAGGAACATAAATCACTGGATTCGAGAACCTGTAAAGTCATAGTTAATGACAAAAACAGAACCAGATCCCCTGGCGGCTCAGCTAGGAATATATGCATGTGCTCTGTTTGACCTGAGGCTGTGCTGGTCAGTTCAAAGCTACATTCAGCGTTGGACCATGGCTCTGAAGAGAACTTTAAGTAGTGGCCCAGAGAGTGACAATTCATGCTGCATATATCATTTGGAGCTCAAAGGACACCAGGCAGTCTTGTCTCCTTCCCCAGGCCAGAGCACTTCCTACTGTTGGTTGATGTTACAACCAACACAATGTTCTCCCGCTAGTGTCTGACCTGTTACATGTTCTCATGTTTCATGTTTCTCTATATTTCAAGCCCACATTCTGTATGTTCCAAACATTTTATCACAATGAAAACGTGACCACTTGACAAGTTTTACTATGGAAGTTTGTTTTTATGGAAGCCATGTGAGTAGTTGCACTTCTCCAGCAGTGGAAATTCTCTTGATCTGTGGCTCTGTTTTAATAGTTTGTCACCCTCCACCAGCTCAGCCAAAGCTGTGTTTAACTTCCAGCTTTTAGCAGGAGCTCTGGAAGACCTCTAGAAGACTTTCTTCTGGGCCTCACCAAACGTGTAATATTGCAGCATTGTTTTGCACCTTATTTAGTGAACAATACAATATGTAGAAAGATTAAGCCAGGTATCCAAAGGAGAGTCAGTGAATCAGCAGTACCACAAGCAGAAGCCAGAAGTTCTTGCCCCGAGCCTAATGCCATCTCCTCAGCAAACATGTCAGGCTGGACTGATAGCATCTGCCATCTAACATGAGATAAGCTCAGTAATTTTTCATACCTGAAACCTTACAGTGAGGCTAGGAAGCACATCCCTGAGAGAAAAGAGCATCAGGGTTGGTTTTATGTTGCTTGTGTTCCACTCTGTGAAAGTGTCAACAGTGCCATTCTGACTCAATAGTTGATAGTAAACCCTGAACTGCATTAATACTCCGATGTCCCTTTCAGGCCTGTCCCACCTGAACTCCACAAGGACTTTTTCTTCACTTTTATGTAGGTTATGTCGTAACACATGTATTCTAGGGTTCATAGAGGCTGAAGGAACTGTATTTAAAAAAAAAAAAAAAGATAAAAAACACAGAGCGAAGTACTCCTATTAAAACACAAACTCCACTTAATTAACTTTTCTAGTTTTGAGCCTGAGTTTTACAACCCCAGTGCTGACAGAGACAGATAACAATTGGTGAGGCGTAAATTAGAGAATAATATCTGAAACTTCATGGTAATTCCTTTCTGTTTTTCATTGATGTGTAGGTATCTGATTTTAACTTGCTTAGCAAAAAAAAAGGGCTGCATGAATAGAGACAAATTCACTCCTGCACTCAGACTGGGAAATATTTTTTTAGACAAGTCCTGTAGGTAACAATGCAAGTATTTTGACAATATAGAGATTACTCTATTCCCCGTCCTCACCACTTCAAAATCTACTGTAGCTCATAAGCTTTCTCAGTCTCCAGCAGTCCAGTCACTGAGTACTATTTTAGCTGACTTAACTTTGACCTGCATGAACGTAAAAATAAACATGGACGTGAAAAGTAAAAAGTGCATAACCTTTATTACAAACTTAATAAGTGGTTAATATATTAAATGCAGCCTTTGATGGTCATTGTAATAGGTATCAATTTCTCTTTCTTGCGCATAGTCTTAGGCTCGTGGTGATACATTGTCATGCACTTTCTGTTCCAAATTCCATTAGTGCAGCTGTGTGCATTTATGTGTGCAGTAGATAATACCCAAAGATACTCAAGAACATGTGCTTGCAACTCTGCCTAGAGCTGACTAGCCCTGGAAGCTGCTCATTCCTTTCCAGGGTTTCACTTGCTGATACAGACCTGGTCCCAGTACCCGTTACAGGTAAGGAATGGAATTTAAAATTCTGTTACCTCCTTCAGGAGCTCGAAGAAATAGAGATGCTGTTGGTGCCTTGCCCCAGTATGTGTATGGAGGGACATTAAAATCAAAGAGTACAAATGGTTCTAGACAATCAGCTCGATAGGTTGGCACTCTCAGATTATGGGGATAGGGGCACCGTTCACTCTCCAAAGACTGTGTATTAAATGAAACAGAATAAAATAAAACGTTATTTTCCCTCTCAGAAAGACTTTCAGTTTTCTAAAATTCCCCTGACCAAGCTGGTCAATTAATCCAAGACAGAGCTTCTGTTCCTGTGAGTGATCGTTGTTTCACCAACTCCTGTGGCACTGTAGCAACGAGTAGCAATCTGCTAGCAATCTGCCCTTTGAATTTAAAGTACAGCTTGCCAAGAGTGCTAAAATTAAGTGTGGATGAAGGCTAGATTTCACATTTAGTTATTTTTTAGGCAAAGACAAAGGCTCTCCCACTAACAAAGCTCAGAGGACACTTCTGTCTCTGAGTTACTGTTGAAAGGCTTTCTAACCCTGAGCGCTGGGAGCTCTTCACCCAGACTTCACACCTCAGCAGCTAGCCCAGAGCTACTGATAAGCCTGTGTTCCTCCCCTGCTGGCCTCAGTGGTGGAGAAACAGGACAGCCTGCTTTACATTTACAGTTTAGTTTTGTTACTTGACCGATTTGTACATGCTGGAGAAGAAACAAGCTGTATTTCTGTTTAAAAATAGATACATCAGCAAATAGATGCAGTAATGTATGTAAATAATAAGGAAGGATTGCATGAATATCCTTACTCGTAGAGCTTTTGATCCCACACAGTAAAAGACAGTTCCCCATTCTGCATTTGTGGAAGGACTCCAAGTGATGTGAAAATTTGAAGAATTTCCTTTAATCCTGAAGGAAGACTCTAGCACTGAATCTGGAATCACTTTTGGTGTAAAAGAAAATTTTCCTCTCCGTAAAGAGAGGAAGAAATAATAATAACTTAAAGAACATGAGCAATAGCTAGACTTTTCAAACCTGACTTAAGACCACTGAAGTACTATGGAAAATCACATAAGCTGTCATTAAATAGAAACAATGAATAACAACACCATGTATTCTTTTTAGCCATACCCATCAGCTTTTACAACTGCACATTATCCAGGTATAGCCAGATATATTTATGAATAAGTAGCTGTTGGTTCTTATCTTTTGTCAAACAACTAAAGAATTTCAAGAATGAAGAATTACAGGCTGACAGTGAATACCTTTATTGAGGGGTTTAGATAAATAAAATAGTGTACCCGGCAAAGGTTTAAGTGATGTGTGCAGAAGGGTAAAGGCTGCGAACTCTGCTGGTTGTGAGAAGGGAATGCTAAGGCTCTGATGGACCTCCGGATTCGTAATAAACTGAAGACTATTAATTCAAAACAGATGACCACTGTAGTACTCCAATGTACCCTGAGATATTTCTGAGGTACTCCATGATGCAAATGCTGTAACAATGGCACTACCACAGCTGTGAAAACACATATGAAATTATCGAACTGAAAACACACGTGTAGAGAGAACAAGATTTATACAGTGTTTGATGCATCAATAAATTTCTCATCATTCAAATTCTTAATTCTCATGTAGGAAGCAGGAAAACAATTTTAAAAGTTTTCTTTAAGTTCTCTACAACAGAACACTTTTCAGAATGGCATATTGCAGGAGCACCTTGATTTCATTACAAAACAATTACAAAATGGCTTAATATTCTGATGTATGGATGTAGAAAATTTAGTATTTTGAAAAATCAGCTCATCTTCTCTCAGCAAGTCCACTGAAACAGTTGAGTCTACTTCACAGCATGAGATTCATTCTACTTCATTAGAACAGGTCCCCAGATGAATTTGACCCTACTAGTTTTCTCAATAACCTTCCGTTATTTATTAAACTGTATTAACATTTTCCTTCACTGTCATCACTGGTGAATTAATCTGTCTTGTTACTTCTATGTCAAAATTTACAGACCTTTTTCGGTCCCAATCTGTCTTCTGGGTAAGAGATTAAATATGTTGTAAGAGGTATCATTTTGCCGTCTCAGATATGTCTTTCAGCTTAGACACATGCTATCCAAAACAGATTTTGAAAAGCTTTGGCGTGCCATTGGGTCCAATTAGGATGGATTACTTCTAATCTCTCTATTATAGCAGCCATAAATCATTATTTGTGGCTGCCAGTTGGTTCACAATGGAGCTGCATGTTCTAGCTAAATCTAATCAACATATTTTTATTTTTTTAAGGTTCACCATTAATCATAGCAAGTCTAAAATCAGTCAGAAAATTCAGCTGTTTCCACACAAAGCCAGCCTGCAACATTATGAGCATATATAAATACAGATACTGTTCAATAAATCTTAAGAGGTTTAATCTGATGCTTGCAAAAAAAGCCCAACCAACCAGCCCAATCTCCCCCCCCCCCCCAAAAAGGCACTCTCTGTAATGAAAGGAGCAAAAAATGCAGTTTCATGAGCTGCCACTCGTCATGCTCATGGCGCTTACAGAACAAATTACCATTTTTCTCAAGGTCTTAGTATATATTCGAGCTGACCCATAAACACGTGTTTATTTTGTTCTTTTTTTCACATTTTCCATTTCAGGAATCATGAAATCACTTCATGCTCAGGATGATCAAGAGGAAAGCCTGCTAAGTGCTGATTGCTCAGGTGAGAAAGTGGTGTCAGTTCAAGTCCTAAGCTCCATGCAAGATGAACAAGTTACAGCTCTGGGAACTTGAAAACTGTCAGCTGCTGTAAATGCCAAGATGAAATAGACCATAAATGGCAATTATTTCCCAGTCTAAAAATTGATGAGAATGACCTCCATTCAGTTTAGCATTCATGTTGTGTTTCGCTCACTGCAAAACCATGTTAACATCCATCTCAACATGTAGTTTGCCATCAGCTAGGTGTGACCATTAGCTCTTCTTTTGTTTATTGTTAAATTAGTATCTAGTGTGCCTAGCATTGGACAAAATTTGGTTTTAAAGAGCATCACAAAAACTAGAAAGCACAGACTTTCTTACCTTTGCTACCCATGTACTTACCCTTCTTTGCAAAGAGAAACTCGGTATGGGCTTAGGCATAGACTATCTTGCACAAGCCAGTAAAGAGAACCATAGGTGAGATCCAAAGTTAAACCAACCACCTAAGAAAAAAAAAGTCCAAATGTCATTTGAATATGCCCTCACTTCTGAGGTACAAGTCCTTAGGCATAACTGTTACCTAGCCAGCATCATGAGTAGATCTTTGGCAAAAATATTATTGTCAAATTAACATTACTACTACGAAAGTTTATTCTAACACAAAAAGAAGTAACACTAGAAAATAATCAGGTCCTTGGTGGACACCTATTTATAGCAGCTGATGATTTTCTAGATAGCATTTTATGAGCATCTGTCACAGTGTTCATCCCTGGAGTATCTGAGTACTTCAGATATTATGACAATAGTGTATCAAGTGATTAGTGGAACTACCTATCAAAATTTCCAGAACACCTCTGGCATTTTAATACTCTGTCAAAAACAGGTGGTTGATATCCAGTCTGAAAGTAAGAATCACTTTTTGAAAGAAGTATTTCAGATATTTTGTCTTTGTTTTCTAGCTTTGATTTTATGCACAGAATATTTAATGTGTTGCATCTTTTATGGAAAAGGTATGCAAAAAATTTTTAATTTACACACTTGGTTGAACAGGAAATTCAAATATTTACATTTTGGTAAATCATTTATTATTAAATAAGAATGAGGGAGGGGGGAATGAAACAATCTTCCTGTTCGTTGCTTCAATATTTCATATAACCTAAAGTAGGTGCAAGATTTTTTGTTTCTTTTAATAGGATACTTAAAATAGAGCTTTCTTGCTTTTGTAGTAAACAACAGATTCAATACCATATGCAAAAATAATAGAAAGCAGACATCTAGTAATCTGTTCTGTGAGTAACAAAGAATTTGCTTCCACAAATTAGTCTGCTAAATCAAGTTCAGTCTATGTCATGTCATTAGCACAGCTTACAAGTTGCTTGGGGCCTCTCTGAACATGTTTTCCAGCAGCTCTCAATTTTCTCATCCAAACACAAGTTGTTGCTATTCTCTTAAAAGCTTAAATTTCCATTATGGACATAAGTGGAGCGGACTATTTTTTAACTCTTCATTAATAATCTGCAGAAGATGATGACAGGAAAGCAAATGCCATATAACTTAGTTGTCTGTTGGTCCTTATGTAATCACATTCTTGACATATTTCTGTTGACATTGTATGTCAGAAAAACAAAGTTTGAATGATTGCTCCTGTAGGTTTTCCTGTTAAAAATATCTTACAGTATGTGTGTGCCTGAGTGCATGATTAGTCAAGCATGTTATATTTTATCTCATTTACCTATTCTCCCTCCCATGCTCAACACCAAATTACACCTTCCTGAATCTGCCTTGCTGTTTTAAACTTTTTTTTTTTGCAACTACTATAATTTCCCTACAGGCATGCCCATCTTCTTTCTCCTGATCTCTGTATCCCCATTAAAAAGGAAAAAAAATATTTGTATTATTCATATTCAGGAGTTAGGCAGTAATCTAACACCTCGCTCTTGTTATGCTTCAAAAATAGACAAACATTTTCCATTTCAAGAAAAGTCTTAGTCTCTGTACACAATACGTAGTTGTGATCATGCAATGTAACTCCATGTTGTAAGACTCAACATAAATTTAGGTACTTGAAATACCCCTTGACTAGAAATATTAAGAGGCCACGCCTAGAGGGTCCTGGCCCCTCCTGCGTAAAACGCACTTTGCTAGTCCCCTGTAAATTACTTTTGTCCCAGGCATATTGTATAGTGTAAACAATTTACTAAGTGCTTTGAAAATTTTGTGCCAGATCTTAAGCTGCAGAAAACTTAAGCTGCAATAAGTAGCTCTGCCAAAATAAATCAAGCTATGCCAATACACACCAGCTAATCTAAACAACTGATTGAAAAATAAAATAATTGTCATTAAAGGATCTAGTTCCTGCCAAAGAAATTAGACTTTCAAAGCTCTGCCTTCATATTTGTTTAGGAAACCTGTCATCTCCATAGCAGTCTCTTCTATTCCTGTCACTCAGATTTCAAGCTAAAACAAGATGCAGCTGTACACTGCTGAAGATCCTATACTGACCAGCTGAACAGGAATTCTTTATTAGAAAAAATAGCTAGGAAATGCCAGTAAGAACCAGTTCCCTGATCTAGTGGAGGGTGTCCCTACCCATGGCAGGGGGTTTGGAACTTGATGATCTTTAAGGTCCTTTCCAACCCAAACTATTCTATGATTCTATGCAGAGAACATGCTCTAACTGTTGAATAACAGCAATTAACTATTACATCTGTGTTTTAATACTGAGGTAAGAGGTACTCTTTTCAGGATAAAAGACTCCGTTGTGCGAGGAAGATACATATTATCACTTGTGCAAAAATATATTTGCATCTTTACATGTGACAATAACAACCAGCTCAATAATTCCACCCTTGGAGAATGTTGTACTGCCCTTTTTTTCCTGATGGGTTTATTGTGGGTTTTATTTCAATGAATAGCCACCTGTCAGCTATAACTGGTCACTTCTCAATCTAGACATTTTTACTTGGCTTTTTTCCTGTATGCATCATGGCAGGAGCCTGAGTTCAGAAAGTCAGTGCATGGATTAGGGGCAGCATAGAAGCAGGAGAGATGTTTGTTTGTAGGAGGTGTGAATAAGTGAACAGTTGAAGGCTGGTATCACTGACATAGAGAAAGGTGCAGAAAAAAAAAATGACAGGAGCAGACAAGCAGTCTTATTGCTGCCAAGGTTCTTGAAAACAAGAACAAGAAATTTAAGGTTAGCACGAGGCAATTCAGATAAACAGGTAGTGAGTTGGAAGAGAAGGGCAAGGAAGGTGACATTCACTGCTTAGAATAAACTGCAAATTGTCAGTCCTTTGCAAAAGATCATCCAGAAGATATGTGATAAGTGTAAATGTGCCATTGAGCTTGGACAGCATGTATCTTCCCATGAAGACAGTCCACATCAGCCGGCTTCTGTGGAGAGGTGTGGAAAATACAGTGACCCTTTGCAGCACAGACATTTCTCTCTACATGTGACAGTTTTTCAGTTCTTCTGTATTTAAATTTACGATTATAGCAGGTACCACACTAGAACCAGCTTTCCCTCTCCTCCTCAAACTGTCACGAATGTAACAGGGACCTGTAAGAGTGACTGGCCTTTCTGAATGTTAATGTCTTTCAGAGACTAAGCCAGGCCTGGGTTTTTTTAATAATCAAAGAAACACTGGCCTCTTTTCCTTTGGGAAAGGAAATGGAAATGTGCTGGGAATGATACAAAGCTAACCAAGAGATGTAGATCTCTCAAGTTTGGAAAGAGTCTTTAGTAGAGACCCTGTCTTTAGGTAAAATGGGAGCACAAATTGTAAGACAGATAGAATTTTTAGAAAGGCTTCTTTAGTGAGAGCTCTGTTTTAAAGAAAGATGTTGCAGCAATAATATATCTAAGTTAACCTCTTCTGTGACAGCCAACCTATGCCTCACTCCAGCACTTGGGACAGAGGGTAAAACCCCACACAGGCTGTGGTTTGAGAGACACTCCACAGAGTAAAAGCACTGCAATAGATGGGACCGTCCCTCAGTCAGACCTGCTCAGGACACAGTCTGGAAAAGGTTCAAAGTCTTGTCAAACCTTGTGTGCTTCACCGGGTCTGCAGTCCCAATCCAACTGACCGGGCTTTCTTGCCAGGGAATTGGGTCATCCATCATTTTTCTCCCAGCTATATGAGGAGGGGAAGAGAGGGAAGAAGAAAGAAAGAGAGGGGAGTGGATGTGAGAGGAGCAGAGGAAAGTGAATGAAGCAAACACAAGCATGGCACCAGTTGCCAGCCCCTCTCTCATCAGCACAGGCAAATGCTCTCTCTGCAGCACCTCTGCAGCCTGAAGTGCCACTCTGGTGTCCTTGGCAAGTGTCTAGCCTCAAAACTGGCCCTGTCAGGACCTGTGAGGTGGGGAACATTGCAGAGTGGACAGGATGCTATGGAGCTCCATCTGTGTATTCTGATGGGAAAGCCAGAGCTGACCACTAAAGGCATTTGGGAAAAGTAAGTACCTTTCACATATGGGAAGGAGCAGCATTACAACTATAAAGATGTCTTTAATGTCACATTTTGTTGCAAGGGTCTGACTTCAGAATTAAGGGCCAGAATTTTGGCACAGCTGTTACATGATTTAATTCCTACCCTGTTTGTGAAATAACAACACTGCAAGAAAGGCACGTTATTTTTCTGGTCATAACACGGTGATATTGACAACCATGAACACTTATTGTATTCAACAGATCTAACTGCTAAAACACACCCCCAATTAAAAAAAAAAATTAAAAAAAAAAAAATCAGTCACCTGTTTACTAGAAAACTCTATCTGCTCTTGTAACATGAGATACCCCTCTCCATTCAGTCTAGCACTCTCCACTGAATACGTTGTGGCCCAGTACAAATACCCATTTACCAAATCCACTACTAGATCCTTCACTAGGAACACAACATGAGCCAACACATCCATGTGGCCTCCCAGCAGTGATTTTCTGTAGATCTAGGGACAAAAGAATTGCTTTTAGCATCACACCTAAATCATCAGCCATGATCAATTGAGTACACATAAGTGACTTTTGACAGCTGTTTAGCAGAAGCTTATGTAAACCTTAGGCTTTCAAAGCCTAAAACTTTGCATTCAAAGTAAAAAGATGAAGAACAAGGCAAAATTATTAGTTAATATTTTCCAGAAAGTAACAAAAGAAAAAGCTGAAATATCTCTTCCCCTTTGCTTTCCCAGTTTGGCAGCCTTCTGTCTGACAGAGTTTCTCACCCACTTTATATGCACTATTCACAAGTGTGGATGAGGGTGCAAGGCAGTGTGAAATGTGGCCTTCTAGCTCCAGTTTTTAAAACAGCTTCTGACTTTGCACTTACAAGAAATGAAAGGCATAATTTGACAGCACTGCATAAATTAGCACTGCAATTTTGAAGTCAGACACCTTTTAAATAATTCACATGTCAATGTTCCTGATACGAGAGTGTATGAAGTGCAATTGTAATTATTTTTTTATCTGCAGTGATCTGCAAAATATCACAGTACAGAGGCCAGTTTTGAAAATCTCTGTGTAAACAAATTGTGTCAAATTTGCCAGATGCATAAGCATTAAAACAAAGTACATCTACTTCTTAGCCGAGATCAACTTGGCAGCCTCCATTTTCACTGTCTTCACTTATTTTTACAATGTTGAATCCAACAAAACTGTTGATAGCATGTTTAATTTGCCTGTTTTGCACCTGGAGTTCAGTATCCTGCATTAGTGAATATTAGTGAACATTCTGCCCCAAACTTTTGCATAACTGGAAAATCACACAAGGGAAGAAGGCCTCCTTGTTCTACACTATAATAGCAAAGGTCCAAATGGATCTCAGGTTTCAAGAAGTAAGAATTACCTTCCCAAATACTGTTTTACAGTCTTTTTTATTGACTTTAATGGCTTTTTGCCTTTTAAGAGGTGCAACTATACCTACCAAATTTGCTGTGCCAGCCCAGTACAAGCAGTGACCCAACCAATCAAAGGCCAACACCCTTGCATTTCTGATGTCAGATAGGTAAGTATTCTCAGTGGTACCCTTCCCTTTGTTCAATGACCAGACCTGAACTTCCCCCATAGAATTAATCTAACAAAAAGTGTTGTTATACCAGTCAATGTCTTGAAGAAAAAAGGGAAGATATAATTTCACAAACATGCAAATAAAAAAATCAAACCATAATATTTTAAAGAATAAAAAGTAACCAGACACTTCAATTTCTTAAAAATCAATACAAATGAACAGTTAGGTTCTATTAAGACAAAGAAAGATAGTTCCTTATAGGAATACCAAATACATAGATAGCACATAAATAGCCCTGATGATTATAAATGTAGGACATGTATTGGGATGCTGGAGGCACAATTTTTTAGTTCAGAGAGTTGATTTCAGTTCTGCTATAACTGTGGTGATATCAGTAAAGTTTCACTAAGGATTAATTTGATCCATAAAGTAGAAGAAAGAGCATGGACACGAAGGCTTGTCTGAGTGAAACTGCTTCACTGCATGGCACTGCATTCAAGTCTATGCTGCTACAACTAAAACATTTGTGTTTCAGTTCTGTTGGTGAAATTTATGGAAAGCTAATAAAATACCAACAAGTCTGTAGCACCAGCATGCAGTTTGTTTAGTATTTACCTAAAATATTTCTCATATGAAGACAGAGGAGTTCTCCTGGCCCATAGCTATCCAGCCACTGCTTCCAGAGCCCTTCAGTCCCCACTGCCAACGTATATGGTTCTTCTCCAGCTGATAAAGAAAGAAAAGTGCAGTTGTGCACACCAAGAAGCAATTAATATACAATATTTTTATTCCAATAGCAGGAGTTCTTGTTTCTGGAAAGTTACAGAAGCACAGTTAAAACTCTCCCTGCCCTAACGGACAAAGAAGAAAGGCATGAAAATATCATAATTTGATAAACTCAGAGATCCAGGACAGGTTTAGATCCAGAACAATATGGCAATCTGGAACCCTATTAAATTCTTAAAAAACACTGTGAGTTTGGACCCAGCCTTACTGAAGTCAGTCAAAAGTCACCAAGTGCCAGTCCAGTACCTTAAGCTGAAAGCTATTTTTCCCTCAGACACAGGTCATTATGTGTGAACTAGGTTTCAAAAAACATTACAAAGATCTACAAATTGCAGACATTGTGCACATATTCATTTCCCCCATTATCTATGCTAAACCTAAGGCTTTTCAGCTTTTAGTGAGCCTGCACTTTCCCATAAACTGTCATTAACCCCCAAGGCACTGCTCAAACCACTTCATCATAGAAAGTGCTTTACAGACCACAGGAGAGGAATATAACATCTCATACCTGTTCATTTGATAGTGTATCAAATAATGTGTTTGACAGCATATTTGCATTAGAAAAAATTAAGTAGTAATAATAAATACATAGTATATAATAACATTATTGTAGGTTGAGAATCTTACTATTTATTTAAAAGCAAATTTACTTATCCTGTATAATGTTTCTAAGACAATCCTTTTTGTGCCACTCGTTTTGCAGTCTGTGCCCAAAACCTGGACCTCAACAAGTGGAAAAATGTATGCAAACTCATTGTCCATTTCTCCTGAGAGAAAAAGCAATTCTCACCTTCTAAAGTTGTGCCTCTAAATGACTCTGACCATGGCCCTTCACCAGCAGGAGACACAGCTCTGATTGACGCTTCATATTCTGTGAAGCTGGCCAGCTCCTTCACTGTAAACCTAGTGACACTAATGTTTGAGAAAACCCATTCCTCCTCAGATGGATGCTGAGATGACACTTTCACATCATAGGTCCAGTTCTGCCAAGCAGAGAGACCTGTGAGATGCAAACAATCATGTTATTACAGAATAAATGGCTGTAACAGAAATATGCATTCTTTGAGAAAAACTGTATGTTGGAGATTCATTTCAAAAATGCCACAAACAGTGGAATTAGGAAAGGGATAAATTAAAAATCTGCACCGTCCAGCTCTGGGAGCAGCCAAGAATAGTGGCTCAAACCCCCATGAAGAATGAAGTTGGAAGAACTGAAATTTTCCCCAACCAGGTAATTTTCAGGTATTTGACACCTGCACAGAGAATAGAGACTGTAGCACAGTCACTGATACAAAGCCAGTACATGTCTGGCATGCATTTTCTGTGTGATATCAGCAACCAACCTTACTGCTACTCCATACCATACTTAAGACGGAGACTTGCTTAAAATCCCTTGCAGATGACAAATGAGTTACCAATATAAACTTGTATTAATTTAGCCAGACAATTTGGCTATTTTACTGACAAATCTTGGGTTAAATTTTTCAAACTGAGGTAATTCCACATCTTCCAGCAAGATTGGCTATTGAAGTCAACAAACCCCAGCACCAGGAAAAGGGAAACCAGGGAGATATTCCTCTAGAAAAGAAAGGACTGTCAGGAATAAATGACTGAACTTACTGGTTCCAATAGTGTGTTCAGGTGGTCTCCAGCTGGTCACAGCTTGGTTCAATCCAAATAGTGCTATGTGACAAGCTGAGGAAGAGTTGGTAAAGAAAAAGGCTGAGTGGATGCCCCATAGAAAAGCAAGCTGCCAAAGCCAAAGCACTCTGGATATGCCAAACTGCAATCTACAACATACTCATTGAAGGTAGAATTCCTCACTGGAGAGACCTCCTCGTGGAAAACTGCCCAGCCATCTGTGACAGTAAATGTGTTATCCTCATAAACAAAGCTCTCCATGTCATTAAGTGGCACGTGTGATCGCAGTGTATGAAATTCTGGACCATCAAGAAAACCTGACACAAAAGCCCGCTCTGTTTTGTTGAAGAAAATAAGTCTCTTAGATTGGCAGTTGATCGTGAAGTCTCTCTGAGTGCTGGATTTCACTACTGGTGAAGCTGTGGAGGCAGCGCCAGAAAAGAGTGGAAGGTTTACTCTGTATATGCCATCGTCTAGGAGACAGAAAATATAGCTGGACATGGAGTAAAATAAACCCAAATAACTACAGTGCAAGAACTCTGTAAATGAGTCACAAATATTTTTACAGCTCAGAGATGTGCCTGTCTTTATGCAGACAGTAGGAAAACGCTTTTGGCACTATTAATATACATCCTAGGAGAATTAAGCACATCATTTTTTACCTTCTGGGGATTTGGCTAGCAGATTATTGGAGAATATGTTTCCATAATACCTCAAGTGTTAAGCATGGACATTTAAAATGCATGTAGCTTCATATTCATAAAAGCACTGAATGTTTGAAAACGAAATTTTTGCAACGGAAATGCTTTATCTCCTCTGCTAACACCCTAGGGAAGAAGATGCAGAAAACAACACTTCATGGTGTCACTCTTGTTCCAATTGTTTTGTAGTTTTTATTTGTTGCCAATTGCACCTTTGTTTTGGTAAGGCAGGAGTTTGAAGCAGGAACCTAGATGACTAATGAAGTGAATAAAATTAGAGAGGAGCTTTATAGCACCTTTGACACCAAGTGCTCAAAGGAGGACACTTACCCATTATAGGGATCAGCTATAACCTTCCTAGGAGTTGTCACATAAAGAGGAGTGATGTCTTCAGCTGCCGTGCAGTTCTCTAAATGGCAGATATGTATCCAGGGAATTAGAAGAAAAACTGGTAATGCATTCATAGGGTAGTTGCTAATGATTAAACAAGCTGACCCAAGATTCCTTCAGAAGTACTAGACAATGAAACGCCTCTCTCACAATCCTAGGTCCTGGGTTCTGGAGTTGTCAGTTACCCGGGTAAAACACTTGTACACAAGTACAAATGCATCCATGAGAGCTTACCCTGAAAGAGCTGTCAGTCATCCTCCTCTTAACTTCCTACCTCTAAGCTGGAAGGAAAAGGCCAATTTGGGGAGTATAGGCAAACTGTACTTTGAAAAAAAATCTAGCAGGGAAAGGAAAAGAGGGAAAGAAGTGTTTTTATGATCCTAGGAGCAATACCTTGGGACTTCTCTAACCTGCAATGAATTCAGAAATCCCTGGCATCAGTCTGTTCATCTACAGTTTATTTGTATCTTTTTCTCACTACTTTTTTTCCTTCTCCCTGTTCACTGAACAGTAAACAAAAAATCAGACATGGCAAGGAAATTGAAAAAAAAAATATCGTCCACTAACAATTTAGGGCAACTTCCTAGTCCTTTGTGCATTAGAGGACTACAAAGGCACATGCAAAGTCTGACCATTTGTGTAATTGATGTTTTATGAGTAGGGAATCAAGTGCGGGATTGCCATCTACATTTTTACTTCAAGTTGAAGCCATTATAATCTGAGCTGTCATCACTCGTATGAAACACTTTCCTTCTTGAACATTTTTTTGCCAGTTATGAAGGGCATTATAATCACTAACTAGTTATCTGACCACCTTCCTGAAGCAGAATAGGAACTAAACAGGCTGTGGAGAACCAAGTAACAGAAGCAAAGTCCCTTATACTGTGGATGAAGTGTCCTACGGAGAAAAATAAGAAAAGGAGCCAGAGTTCCATATAGCCTGTTTGCTTTAAATATTACCTGGTAATATATATTTGAAATATGTGAATATTATTGAAGTAAAAAATCAATTTCTATAATTATATTTTGTGCATGCATATCTATATATAAATCAGATTTTCTCATGTAAAATAAATCACAGTAATAGTTCAAATGAAATAAGAAATTAGTTAAGCCCTAGAGCACTACCTTTTCACTCATGACAAAGTATATCCTCCGGTAAAACGAGTCTACTGAGATGGACATAATATTCCCCCAGCCAGCATAAAAAAGCGTTAGGTCAGATACATTGGACGTATTTGCAGCTCCTTTCACCCAGATGGAATCCCCCTCAGAAAAACAGACAACTTGTAAACATTCACAGAAATTCCTAAAAAATAGAAATATATATACACACCGATATAAGAAATAAATTTCAGTTTTTCAGTTACTTTTTTCTACTTGCCTTAAAAAGAAGTATTTTTCAATTTGCAACCCAATATCATTGGAGAAAAGTTAACTTGTTTTCTCCTCCACTTCTAGTCTTCTTTCAGATAATGAGGAAACTTTCCCATTTGCTGTGTAAGTGACATTATTATAGACAATTGCCCTTCAGAAAGGTAATCAGACAGAAAGAAGATATATAACATGCAAACCAACTGACACTGATTGCCTCTCTCCAGGGCAAACAGATGTAATTTGCATCTCCTCACAAAGCACGATTCACTCTAATTCAAGCTAGACATTATCTGTGCCACCCTTGTACTATCAAAGGGTGTTTAGTCAGGGGCAACATTCATTCTCTGACATCTTTGTGGCTCTGTGAAGTTGTGTAGATAAACTCAGATTTCCACAGTCTCCAAGGACCAAATACAGCACCAGTGTAGATTAGAAACATTAAAGTGGAGAGTAACTTGAGATAACATGGTTGTCTGGTGACTTAGGCTACTAAATGCCTAGCTACAGAGCTCTGTGTCCCAAACTAGCTAACATACTAGCATACTCTTCAGCCAGTATCTTTTGACACTTTATATTATTTAATTCTTAAGTTTGAACCACTTCATGTTGAGAAAATACATTCATTAATCATAGGGAAGCATCTGCTTTGGCTTCATCTTACCTCAGTTTAGATACCTACTGCATTAAAGTCCAGCTCTGAAGAAGCTGCCTAGGTTCAGTGAAGAAAAGGTTCCACAGGGGAGAACAATTCATCTGTTCCCAATGCCTGTCCTTTCAAATACGGCAAATCATGTCCTGAAAGTTCCTGTTTCTCCCCATTGACTATAAGGGGAGGCTAGATACTGTCTCAAGCTAGGTGAGGTGCATTCTGTCCTTGGTGAATACAGAGTTCTAAATCATACTTGAGAGAAAAAGAGAGAGCCCAATCTGATTTTATCTGTAATGTTATGGTGTATAATATAGTTTTGTAGGCACCGGGCTGCTTTGAGGAAATGTTCCGTGCATCTCTTCCTTAAAGACTGATTTCTGGACAGGAAGAGCCATGTTGCTTTTTCCTTAACTAACAAAAGAAGAAATTCAGAAGTAAGATAAATGCCTGAAGCACAGAGAAGAATGTGGCTAACTCAGATACTTCATTAATAGACATGCATATACACATGCACATATATATATACATGTATATTTTTCCACTAGCAATGACTGACTAAAACTTAGACTCTTTGAGCCAGTGCCTTCTGGCTGCTTGCCCAGGGTGAGAATGCACCACGTGAATTTCACACCATCCTTTCCTGTAGTAACAGTAGTGAGTCCCTGGGGACAGAAAGTAAACTGGAGCAAATGAGACCTTACAGACTCCCGAGGCACTAAGGCATCCATGCCACTCCAAGATACAAAGGAAGTGAGATATCTAAACCCCCTCAGCCTCTTTGAAAAGCCCAGTCAAACTAGAATATTATCCCATAGAGGTGGGGAAGAGCAAAACAAGTAAGTTTATTTCATGCATTTCATCACACTGACCAATGATTTTTTCAAGGAACAAGTAGTTTTCACAGACAAAGATGATAATGGGATAATATTACCTTCTTCAAAGTTGATAAATTTAAAATATGGGGGTTTTTTTGTAATATTATNTTTTTTTTTTTTTTTAAATCTCTAGTTTAAACAGCTGTCTGCTATCAGACATCGTTTCCTCATATGGTTATCATGAGACTGTGATCGAGTGCTGTCTTAATTCATTCCCAGATAATCCGCATAGGTTGAGCTGCATGCATTTCTCACATGATACACATGCTGCCAGTCATTTCAGTAATGATCTCTCCAGAACAGAGTACAAAAGGCCAGTATCACTTCCTTATCTCTTTTCCAGTGACATTTCCTGCAATCTAGCCCAGAGATCAGATTCTTTCCCTGACTCTTCTCAGGGATCAGATTTACACAGCTCAGCACCCGATGCAGTACCACCATTTCTAAATGGGATACATGATGAAGGGTTGCTCCTGTTCACGTCAGCACAGAGAGAAAGTATGTGCCAGTGCAATTCATGGGAAACAAATGAAGTTTAAGTAGTGACTAGTAAAGGAAGGTGGGGTGGTTCCACACCCCCAGAAGGTGGTTTTTGGGGTTTGGGGTTT
>VZTO01016332.1:0-103085 GCA_013400615.1 Syrrhaptes paradoxus | reverse complement strand
TAGTTTGGTGCAGCTACCCAGCAGACAAGATACACATGATTTTGAAGATTAAGCATCACTGTTTTCTGTGAAAGAAACAAAAAGGAAACATAAATGTTTTTGATATGGTCCTGAAAGATGTAACTAACAGTGTGATTCATTACCTCCAAAGGCGTGTGCCAATGGAGCTGCAGATGAGATGTAATGATCCAAACTACTCGAAACACATACTCTGTGAAGGCTTGAAGGTCTTTAACCTATATGAAGTTTCAGATATGACCTAGATCAATGCACAGACAACTATTTTTTTCCTCCATCTGCAGTTACTACGTAGGGTGTTATCAGGACAAAAGATTGCTCATACAACTTCACGCATATTTCAGATTAATAAAGTGCAACATCCTAAACTTAAATAAGAGGAAATCCTGGAAGTTATTTTCACCACAGAATTTGATTCTCTATCCTTTCAGAACTTTTCTTCTTCTCTTTTTTTCAGAACACACTGCCAAATCTAAACAATGCGGGATGGATGGAAGGATGGATGAAACATCATAATAAATTTGAAGAATAAGGTAAAAAACCTAAAAATTATGGGCAATGTATTTTAAACTGTTGGTACATATACTACAGGCTTAAGATTCAAAGGCTCCTAGTTACCTTAAAATATTCATGGTCTGAAGTATTTTTTCCCCATTATTTCAGCAATGATTAATTCAGAACTTCTTGCTTAGCAAATTATCTTTACGTTTGATTTGTGGCACCAGCTTGACATGTTGTGTAAATTGGTCCAACAGAGATGATGGCATGATAACAAGTTTACAATTGTCACAAAATAATATAATATGGTAATAACCATACTGAGTCAGAAAAAAGTCTATCTAGCCTATTGTCTCTTTGACAAGAACCAAAAAAATATCTCTAGGAAAAGGTATATAAAAAAGAAAGCCTACAGTGATATTTCTCCCAAATACCCTCAGTCTTGGCATTTTATAAGCATGGCTCAACGTGAAACAATAACAATGTTTGCATTTAGTTGAACTCATTTTTTTCTTCCGTTAATTTGTCCAGTAATTTTTTGAAGCCCATTTAGTAATTTTAGTAATTTTAATATTTAGTAGTTTAAATTCACATGTACCAGGAAGCAGGTGAACATTTCAGCTGCACATTCTGCAAGGAAATACCTTCATTTGCTAGTTTTGAACCTGCTACTTACTAGTTTCCACTAAGGTCCTCTTATGTTGGAAGAAATAGAGAATAATTGTCCACTTCTCAGCTTCTCCATGCTACTCATGATTTTGTAAACCTCTTTCATGCACCTATCCTATTATCCAATGTTTCTCTAAAATAAAGTGAAGAGCAGAGATGACAAACACAACCAGTGCTCTGATAAGAATCCTAAAATGTTTTACCAGTTATAGCCAACTGCTAGAAAAAGATAAAGGAACCACTTAATTCAGCAGTAAATTACAGCTACTTCTGTTTCAAAATCCAGTAGCTAATTTAATTCCTCATGTGGTTTTTGTTATGATTGCACTCTATTAATGAATTACCTCAGGCTTCCTTAGAGCCTTTCCATCATTTCACTAGTCACTGTATTGTGGCTTTCCTTCTTAGACACTGTCCCTTTCTTGGAAAGCACAAATATGGGGCTACATTAAAGTCAGAAATAGACTTCAGTGAAAACCATGGAGTTAGGAAGTAATGGGTTTTAACTTGTTAAAATTATATGTTCCAGATGCTTGTTTTCACCCTTTCCCACTTCATATATTTCCTATGAATGAGGCACATTCTTACAAATGTACATCCAATGAATGTTCAAAATAGTTGGAATTAGTAATTCGTAAGAGCAGCCATGGCTAATTCACACTTCCTCATTAGTAGTTACTCCTTCTGGTCCAGTCATGTCTAAAAGCTGCAATCATAACAAATACCTCAGGGCAGTGAGTTCTCCGCACTCACATCCTAAGAACAGAAAATGCCTAGGGGTTTTCAGCTTAGGTAAGGAACATAGATATAGTGTTGCCCTGCTTTATAGATAGAGAACTTAAGAAAAGGAAGCAACATTTTCCAAACGGATCTCAGTAGCTTAAAAATCACATATAAGACTGAATCTCCTGGAAAACCAAAACTTTTAAGAAGTGATGTTTTAAGCTTTTCTAAACAGGCATTTTATTTGGGCTCATTTTATTCTGCAGATTCATTCAGCCTAAAAAATCTGGAGGTTTGCTTCATACAGCAGCCACCTTTCAACAGATAATTAACCTTTAGACCATTCAGAAGCAATTCACATGTTAAGTGAGCAATTTTTTTGAATTGGTCTTCCTGTGATTCTAGGATATACACTTCCGGCACCCTAAGGAAACTGATAAGGCATGTTATTTCAGACAACACAGTTGCAGCTAAAACAGATTTTAAAACTTGCTTAGCAGTATATTCCTGTATATATTACCTCATGTCTAGGCATTCAGTACCAAGTGCAAGCGCTTAAAAAGTTTTTTCCTATTGTTTTCATATTCAGAAAAATAAGATACTTCCAAGTGAATTATCATGACTGTTAGCAGGCAAAGATCCAGGTATTACAGACATCAGTTATCAACTGTCCACTGGAGCTTTCATTTACAACCAATATTTGTTTAGTTTGTAGGGGATAGTTTCCCCAGATTACATGATGATTCATAGTGCCTTCTGTTTAATTTAACACGGACATTTCCAAAAAACAGGTTTTTGTTGTGTTTTTCTTTCTTCTTCTGATCTTTGTCTGAATCAGAAATCCAATTTCTGGTTCAGGTAAGAAAGCTTAAGCTCCTAGCCTTAGAAATTGTGAGGGAAATTTGCCATCTGCTCTGCTGGAGAACAAGAAATCCTCATATATTCTTCCACTGATCAGAAATGTGTCTGTATTAGCCAGATTCTGCTGCCCTTTCATGTAAATATTCCCACCAAATTCAGTGGCACTCCCCTGTTCCTGGGTGAGAAGTAATACCCAACAGGAGTTTTACCAGATTTCAGATCTAAGGTGTAGTCACACAACAGAGTTGAGCCAATGCCAAAGGAAAAGTCACAGTCTTGCTCCCTCTCCTTTCCCCTGCAGACTGGTCCTCTGCAGGCAGTGACCTGGTGCTTGCCTGACCACATGGAGAGTCAAATCAGCCAGCTGATCCAGCAGAAAAATAATTCCACAAAAGCCTTTGTAGAGTTAGTGCATTTAACTGGCATATTGTGTGGCTAGTATATTTCTTGGCACTACATGGACATAATGATCACTGAAATTGTGATTTTTTATTTTTATTGATCTGATAGTATTTGACTTACCTCACATGCTCTGGTGTATGTCTTGTTCTGCCAAGAAGCAAATTAATGAAATGCAGGATTAGTATAAATAGCATAACAGAGTATTTCAAACAGATAATATCAATTAATTAGAGGTTTCTTACAGTGAAAGTACACTGCAAAACCTTATCACTGGCAAATAATGAAAGAAAAAAACCCCACACTTTAAAAACCAGAAAGTCAACATTAAAATGATGCCAAGGATAAATGAACTTCAGGTGTTCAAGAGGTACAGAAAAAAGAACTGTTTAAAAACTATCATGGCAGTTGTCCCAGGCCAATGTTAGTTCTTATCCATCTGGTTTAGTAAAAGCAATAAATCAATCTAGCAAAGACCACACACTTCATTTACATCTCCATACAACTCTGAGACAGGCCCCAGTAGAGTAAAATCCTGAAAAGCACTAGTTCTTTCTCACTGCCTGCAAATCTGGATGACTGGTTGAGCTTAATGAACTCTAAAATGTACCCATATTTTGACAAACACAATGAAAACTTTTAATACTACGGGTAGGTCCCATAGCAAGAATTATTAATTTCCCAATAGAGAATTTATAAACATACTGAGAAATATATGGACATGACATCTTTTCATAGAAACACTGTTCTGGTTAGGTTTTCCACGTCTGCCACTGGATAAGGAACTTGATGGATGGGAGACAACTGCTATAGAGCCAAGGCTAAAGTAATACACATTTCAGTGGGCAATTGATTTGCACTGTTGCATTGCAAACCTGACATCCCTGTGTGCACTGCAAAGACAGACAGTGGCTTTAAAAAGAATCTTGAAAGCACATTTTTAAAGAGAAGGGATACTCCAGTGCTAAGGATGAGCACAATAGTTCCATTTCCACCTGCAGTAAAATATTCTGCAAGTCCTTTAGCTGCTTCGTGCCCTGGTTCCTTAGCAATAGAATAGGCACTTACAGCACTTAAACTCTGTAGCAAAAATATTAAATATACCAAATATTATAGATATTCAGGCACTACAATAAGGGAGTTACGTTGTATAGTGCCCTTCTTAAAGCAAAATCACATACAGAGGAAAAAAAAAATGTTCTTAGAGAATGGTTTGTGCAAAACCGTAGATGTCCAACTACCTGTCCAGCTCTAGTAAACACTTTGACACCCTTGTGTGTACTGAGAACACTAAAAGGATTGCAGGACACCTGAGCAGACTGTGACTACCACCTGGGGAGAGTGCTCAGCTTTACATAGGCCTTGGGAAAGACACAGCTCGAGGAGCAGAAGGAACCCTAGCTAAAACAGGCCATGTCCAGTCTTGCTCTGGGAACGAGTCACCGAGCTAGCCACGATGTGTGTGGCCAGCTCTCCCTCCCTCCCAGCCTTAGTTTACCACTTGTCCTCTGTGGAGAAGTAACAGATACACAGTATGCAGCACAGCCAAGCACACTGGAAAGCCGTTCAACACAAGTCCCCAGCTCTCCAACAGCCAAAGCATCAGGTTTAAAACCATGAGTTTTCAAAGATGTAACAAATATTATGTGGTTCAGATTTGACGTTGGACCTTTCTTGTTTATTGTGTCCCATCCACTTCTTGATGGTTATATATATTTTTCTTTTTAACGGGAAGCTGGAAGGGAACAACTTTGGAAGCAGAAGACACTGATATTGAGCATTGCAAAGCGTCATGAAAAAAATAGTAAGACTTGATAACACTGAGTAAAGATACACAGTAACCTAAATAGGAAAGTCAACCTTGCCATGTATTGTCATGACAACAGAGCTTTTTATGGTCCCAGCATCATAAACGACCCAGCCTCACTAGATACCAGGTGCTGGCAGGCTGCTTCCCACTAGTATCTGTGGAAAATATTGATGGCTGTATTCTCCACCGCTCTTCAAAGAATATGTATAACCACCAGCTTGAATTGGATTTGAAATCTGAGCTAGAAGAACATCAGCTAAAGTCCTCACAAAAACGCTGCTATGGAAAGCTCATGCTAAGCTAAAGAGGCCCTTTCCCTCCCTTCCCCAATAGACACAAACATCTGAAGTCAGAACTCTAAATTTTCAACAATTGTCATTTTAAGTTTTCTCCCATCTAATCACTGAGAAAACAAAATACACCATTTAACTCTACAAAGGTAGTTGAGTAAAACAGTCTTAATGATTCCCATTAGTTTTGACTCATTTTCTCAAAAACTTGTGATTATGAACTTTGTAGATCACAAATGGGAACATGACTTACAGCAGAGATCCACACCTTTTACACATTTTCTTTAAACAAAAAAAGAATGTAGTGTCTTTAATAATTTGAGCCGAATCTAAGCCCACAACCTGATGACTTACGCCAGACAGGCAACTGTGCACATTTGCATTAAGTCTTTGACACTATGGTCATACCCATTTTATGCAAATAGCGGTGGCATGACGTCTTGATAATATGATCATTGTACCCATTTTATTCAAATAACAGTAACATAAAATGTCAGCAATTAACAAAGTAAACCATTACTCATTGCTGCAGTGATGTCACTAATGTTGCAAAGGTTAGTAATTCCAAGTTCTCTTTCCTATAAGAGAAATGCATAATTTTTTACAAAGAATCAAAATGTTTCCCCAAAAATTTTTAATTAAAATATAATAAAGCATTGGTTTCTTGTAAAACAAGGGGGTTTTTGACTAATGTTTCCTCGTTTGAAGAAATGTATTGTTAACACACCAGTAGCTTCTCATTTGAGACTGATTTCAGAGTACCATCAAACAAAGGCATTGGGAGAATCAGCTGGTGTTAATTAAATTATCTCAGGTAGGAATTTGGCTCTCATCTCCTGACCCTGGTTCACTGAGTCAGTAACAAATGCTTCATAAGTATGCTGGGTATAAATGACAAAGCCAAGTGGCTTTGACCTTCTGGGAGCAGAAAGTCTTTCCTTCAGGCTGAATGCCTTTTGTCTGTCCTTTTGAAGAGGTTTTACACAGCAGCCGTATGGTGACCACCCTTCCTCTCCTGCCAAAAGTGTTCTTGAGCTAAGGTGACTGTTTTTTCACATCATTCAAAGTGTGCAAAACCAGTCACTGCCTGTGAAGTGCAAATGGTTTGAGGATGTATATAACCTTGGAGAAGCTGAATGTTAGGTCTTAAATTTTGTCTTCCAAACAGGTAAGACCACCCTTAATAAAACAACTCTCAGGAAAACATTTTCAGCATACTGGGCTCACCGTGACAATAGTGAGAATCAAAGGTGACACAAAGCAAATGTGAACACAGTCAGTAGACTGGAGGCAAAAAAAAATTTACAGGCCTCAGACTCCAAGATTATATTTTTCTCATCTGAATCCCTTACGCAATTCGTTCACTGAACATGAAAGCGATTTTCCTGTCTTTCAAAGCTGAAAGAAAGAGCAACTTATTTCTTATTCTGAATTAATTTAAGCCTAAATCAAAGGATCCCCATTAAAGTTATCATTGCATGATAGGCTTCCATCAGGGAAGCCAATTAACTCTTTCACTGGTGCAAGAGTTAGAAATAATTTTAAAGGAACTGTCAGACAAATGTATGAAACAAAATGGAGCAGGTGATAGTCCTCTGCAGTAGGTTTCCACAGTTAGTTAGCCCAAAGGCACAAAATGTCCTTTTTACAGAGCAAAGGTGCATTCTGAACAATAACAACATTTCAGGCAAACAGAAACAAGGAGGTAACTCCTGAAAGCCTCATGCAGAATTGTTGTTTGGATTTCAGAGGTTTTGCTTATCTTTGTTGTTCATCAGCAGAAGGAAAAATAATAAATTCCACTCAACTACTCAAAGGAACACTAAGAAAGTATAAGATTAAGGATCCAACCACTTACTTTACTTAAGAAATATCCACATTTTAAAGCATAGGTGACTTAAGAAAAGAAGCTGAAACTAGTTCAGGGTAATTGTGCAAGCCACAGATTCCCAGGCAATTTCTTGTGAATTTACAGTTTTGCTAGGTTTATATAAGAAAAGGATAACTCCCATCCATACTTTAAAAAACACTTGCACTCCAGGAGAGGATGGCCACAACTAAAACAGATATGTGGAGTGGATCCTAGCTTTTACTAGCTCGCAAACTGTTCCTGAATATTATTTGGGCTAGTGCTGATGTGGACGAAAACCAGACAGGGACAACTTGAACAGTTTAATAATTGTAGCCACTCAGGATTAGGCATGTTGCCTGGCATGGCTTTAAATTACTAGTTTAGATGTAGCCCGGGTAAACAAACAAGTCTAAATTCAATCTTAAAAAAATATTTTAATTGCATTTAATTATTCAACACTTTTGTTTTCTTTTGTTTTTTAGGAAACAATTTATTGTTAGGATGTATCTTGGATGTTGCTTGGGGGTGTACAGGGAGGAGCAATGGAAGGGGAGAAGGAGGGATCAAATTAAGATCCTCGTGAGGAATGTAATCAAAATGCATCTGAAAGCCTGGTGAAGTCAGCAGACACATAAAAATGTTGGCATTTGGCTCTTAGAGTAAGGAAATTTGGCTCTAAGACCTTTGGCTCTAACCCAAATTTCTAAGAATTTGGCTCTAACCCTTTCTTTGTAACTGGAAAGATTTGCAATTACTGATGTTGATAGTTCTTGTAAGTGAGAATTTGCAAATTGTTGTTTGTCTAGTACATGCGTACCTTCCACAACCGGGCATAGACAGTGAAATAATAACATTAAACACATTATTCAAAAGAACATCTCGTTTCCTGATGCGGAAATTTTTCTTAGACTTCCAACACTGTTTTCCACCAGGTGTCACTGTAACATCCCATAAACCAGGACCTTCAAAGGAAAAAATGCACCAAGCTGTCTCCTTTCTTCTTTATGGTCCTTTTAACACATTGACCAAACAAATACTAGCAGCCGCCTGAGCCTTTGGGTTTTTCACCTAAATCTCAAGAGTTCTTAAGGAAGAGAGTATTTATGAGCTTTAAAAAACAGACTTTAAAAGGTGGGTTTGTGAAATCTGTCACTGATGGGGTATGAGTTATTTTTAAGGGCATCTCTTCCATAAAACTGCATGCTGGCACAGAATTAGGGATCCAAACTGTGGGAGATCATTTATAAACATTGTCCTTTATATTATAAATCTACCTATGGATCCTTTATCCGAAAGTCCAGCACAGGAAGAGGATCTCCAAGAAAGACAACAGTGAATGAGGAGAAAAATAGCAGTGTAGTGAGTAACAGAAAAGCAGACTCTATCACAATTCCCTACCTTAACAGCAGTAAATGTCAGAGCACCTTGCAAACTATGGATTCATCTTTCAAACTCCTTTGAGAGCAACGGAAATATATACAGACAAACAACCCAGTCCAGGAGTCCTGCCATCATCCCTGCCCCAGTGGTAGCAACCTCCATCAAAAAGGCAGGCCAAGCAGCTCAAGGTAATACCCACTCCAGCAATTTAATCTTAACCTGCTCCCACGTGCAAGTCAGGCACCTAAAATTTCATAAAATGAAACACTTGACCATGCACCACCATTTAAACACATCTGTACATAGTTTCTTAAAACCATAACACACAGTAGCAATTGGAAGGACAGCAAAAACAGAAAAGGGGATGGCTGAGGAGTCAAGGAGGGGGACACCCAAAGGCCTCAAATGTCTATGTCTAATCTGGACTGCTTTTGTGCAGTTATATAGCACTAAAAAATCCTTAAAGTTAGACTACATTCATGAGTCCTATCTTGGTGGGGGGAAAGTTGGGAGAGGTGAGAAAGGAGAGACTGTCAATCCCATAGCCAGCCTACAGGGCAGAGCAATGAAAAGGAAAATCTCAGCTTTTACTTATCAGTTTCTTACTCCTTTGTCTTGTAGGGGTAGCCTTGAAAACCTGTGCTGATGTGAAGCACTCACTAGTGGTGACTAGTTGCTTTTCACTCTTTTCCAAAAATCACAGATTATTCTCATTTTCCCTCTAGCAATGGGCCCTCATTAGCTTTTGAATTTCTCCATAAAGTAAGTGAAGAAGGACCCTAAGGGCAAAAAGCTTCCCAGCAGTGCCCCTACCTCCCTCCCCTTTTATTTGTTAGTGCAACTGCTAAGGCAGATGTTTGTCTGGCAATAGCAGCCAGTCGGTCAGGGAGCACTTTGCACAAACAGAGGGAAAACCATACAAGAGAACCCCCCTGGAGTTTGGCTCAAGATTTATATCTATCTCTGCAGATTAAAGAAGTGGTGTTGGGGAGAGGGGAGAAGCAGATTGTTAAACTGGATCAAATTGGAAAGACAGTCATGCATGAGATACTTAGCTAAACCAGTCAGGAGACAGGGATTTGTTTCTATTGATCTGCAGTAATGACGACTGGAGAAACATCTCATTAAACGATGTAAAATGATGGATTTCAGACTAGGCAAATTTTAGCTTTGGAGATTAACAATATCAAGAGATGTGAAAGCTAGGCCAGGATAGAAGACATAAGGAATGCTAAAGGGTAACAAGGTTCTATAAATATGCTGCTAAAAAAAAATCAAATCTAAAAATAAAAGACTGTATCAGGGCTTACTAAACCATGTTTGTATAATCATCCTATATGACACCAGAGGAGAAGAAGAGCTAGCACAAAGTGACAATAAAAACCGTGCTTTTAATTAGATAAACCTTGTACTGCTTTTTGTACTGCTTTAAAGAGGATAGGTTGGCAAGGTATTTGCAAAGCTCTTTAGTGATTTGTTCAACGGTATTATCTCTTAGGTATCTTCTGATTGTTACTAATCAAATGTGCAGTCTGAAATGTGAAGAAAACTAGATTTCAACATACACAAGTAGCAGACAGGGCAACAGTGTAAGTGTAAAACAGCAGTATGTCTGAAGAAGTCTGTATGGAAAAGATGTGCAAAGGTTTTCAGAAAGGAACAGAAGGAAAGAAGATTGCACACTGCAGAAGGAGTGTCTTATTGCTCTGAGCATGTAGATCAGTGTATAAGAAGATATAAAGCCAAGATTAGAAGAAAAAGACAAAAGGAGCAGAAGCATTAGTGTAAATTACATGATCTTTGTAGAGATCCTCAGAACAATCAAATGCTCAGCCTGCATAAATATCTCCCATAAAATGCTTTACTTCTAACAACTCCTGGTTTCCATGGTATTCCAAAATACCTGATTTCATCTCCTGGTAGTCTCATAAAAAGAAATTGCTCACTCAGAATAGAGCCCATATGCATGGAGTTTGTGGCTGCTGGAGAAGTAACAGTGCCTGCTGTGGGACATAGGAGTTAGCAGGGGCTGGATTTGACCATTTCAATCACCCGCCTGTGAAAGTGTGTTGTTGGAGAGCTGTTTGGATGCACTGCTCACTAACCTTTCTGTTAATATCTAGAATTTCAGTCCCTCTCCCCTAAAATTTCCTGTCCCTCTCTTTTTGGCTGAGCAGTGCCCCCGGGTACTGGCACTGCTCCTAGTCCACAGGAACAAGTACTTCCCCTTCTCCACACGAGCAAGAGCAAAGCCACTCACAGTAGAAAAAAAAAAAATTAAACAAGTTCTCTGAAATGTTTTTGAGCCTCCAACAGACACCGGCTTGTTGCAAACAGCTGGAGATATGTCTGATCCCTTCTTGTTTAAAGGGCAGGGAAACATCTCCTGGGAAGACCATGGTTAACTGGAACTACCAACATGAAAAATCCTGGGGTTGGTAACCCAGCACCTCACTTTCACCTGCGTTAACAGGTGAAAAAGTAAATGTTGTGGGAAAGACAACATTTTGTCTCAACTCACTGATGTGTGCCAACACCGCAGGCAGCCCAGTCGACTCTTCAGATTTTATCCTCTAAAGATTTCAAACCCTGTTGGAGTACCAACAGCCACCACGATTTAAGACGCGGCCTTTCCTCAGGAGGCACTTGTTGGCCCTCTGGGCAGAGGGGAAAGGCCTCTGCAGCCCCCAAATTCAGGTCAAGCCCTGCTGAGAGGTGGCTGGTGCTGAGCCCCACCACCATGAGCCTCCTGCCCTGCTCTGGGGACACCTGAGGCTTGGTCCTGTTGCCTGAACATAAATCCCTGGTGACACCTCTGCTGTTTTAGGATATCACAGAGATTCACCCAGGGCTGGCAGCATCTGAGCAGCCTGTGCTAGGGTGGCCCCTGGGGCAGGGCCTGGCAGGCAGGTGTCTGTTCCACCCCAGCCAGGAGCAGAGCAGCTGGGGCACCAAGACAGCCCCATCTCTGGGCATAAGACACCTCCCTGGGGACAGGGACAGGCTGAGGCGACGATGTGAACCCATGGCTCAGTAGAGCCTACAGGCAGGCAGGCTGTGGGAGACAGAGATGGGCCCTGCTGCAGCAGTCCTGGAGGTCTGACAGGGGACCAGCAGCTGGGAGGCATCCAAGCATCTCAGAAGTCAGGAGGTGCCTCTGTTTAGGTCACTGAACTGAGCCTGACATCTCCATTGACTGCAGCAGCCATCACCTGCATTTAGAATTATTGATTTTAAATTAATTACAATGCTTTAAAACAGCTTAAGTATTAGCTGTCCCCAGCTGTGTGCATGCTGCTCCTCATGCTGGTACTGACATGCTGTCAGACCCACAGCAAAGCACTTGTTTGGGTGTCAAACCAGCTTTTCCTTTTCCTTGGCTGTGGAAGTTTCCTTCTTGAGGAAGTTTTCTTCACTGAAGAGTCGGGCAGATGTCAGAGCAAGGAGTGGGTGAGCATACAGAGCTGTACCTGAGCACTGATGGTGAGGATGCACACTGGGGCTGAGAGGATTCCCATGAAAGAGAGCAGCACCAACATTTTCCTCCCCCTTTCCCTCCGTCCATGTTCCCAGACCTCAGTTTCCCCTGCCCAGCCCCAGCAGCACAGTTCTTCCCCTTTGCAGCAGCTCCAGTGCTCTTCTGGTTCTCTACTGAGCTAATTCAGGTCCCCAACACAGCAGAAAGCCATTGTTGTCAAGAAAATGTTCTGCTGGTGCAGCAACTTGAATTGGCTCAACACAACATCAGGTGAGCACCAGGAAGAGGGGAAGTATGGCCAAGAAAGGGACCCTTTGACCAGGCTGGTTTGAACCTTCACTCTAACAGCTGCTATTGTTAACTAAATTTAGATCTGAGGATACATCATTGCCCCTTAATAGAGAGAAGCCTGGGGAGCTGGGTCTACTGCTCATGATGTATTTGAATGTGATCTTGCACTATAGAGTAGTGACCTCTCTCTGCATGATGGTAATGCAAATAATAAGGGTTGGCCTTTAATTGTGAGCACATCTGGACTCCCAAAAGATTTGCAAAATAATGACATGCTTAAGCTGTAATGAAAAATACTACATAAAGGTAAAGCAGGATAAGAGAGCAGAAGCATTAAACAAGGCATGTCATGCTGCTTCACATGTTTATGTTCCCAAGATTAAAGATATAAATTGACTTATGCTAAGTATACAATTTTTTCAGTATTACTTATACGCACAAACACAAGCACATGAGCCCACACTACTTCTAATGCTGAAAGGAATCAGTGGAGCTCAAAGACAAAAGGAATGCACTAGAAAGATAAAATCTCTAGATCAAAACAGATATAACAGAATTATTCATTTTAAAACAACTGATACTGTAATAACTATTTCTGAGAAGATCCTTCTGTGTTTTTTTTCTTTCACAACATTTTTTGGGAGATGGACTAAATTACACCCCAGAGAAAGCTCATTCTGTAAAAAAGGCTAATGTGCCCTTTTGCAATAATCCACAGCAGAAACCATAGAAGAGGCTATATCCTTCAGTCCCTTCAGACATTCATGTTCACAGTCCAGTGTACTGGCAGATACCCATCCCAACAGCAATTTAAGTGAAGTTTGAACAGTTGCAGAAGGTGTATGGTCTCTTCTGCTGCTCTGCAAATTGCAGAAGCTGAACAGAACAGAACAGCAATGTCTTGAACCACTAGAGCTAGATCCATCAGAACCTGGCACTGCTGTCAGCACAGGCTCCCCTATAACTTCAAGGTGCTTTAGATTAGGTCCAAGAACTAAAGTGAAGGCAGAGACTCTGCCCGAGCAGGACTACTAAGTAGTAATGCTTCCTTTGGTAGAGTTTCCACATACAGAGAATGCCCAAGTGCATGCACCTTAACAGACATTCCTGTGCCAGTCAGTAATAGTTTACTGTTTTTTTGCACACAGTTTTCAGATAAAGATGATATATATGAGAAATTGACTATATGTATATTTCTATAAGACCAGTAAAACAAAATAGCTATAAATGTTTCTCTTGTGCAGCAACAACTCGGCCTTCACTTGGTACAACTGTCTGCAAATGTTATCACCAGTTCCTGACTGTGGTGTCTCTGTCATGTTGTTTTTGTTTCTTTTGTTTCAGTGTTCTCTATTTTCTTACATTAATGTAATTCCATGGATCAAAACAAAGCAAAAAAATCACTGGGACACTAACAAAGAACAAGGAACATAAAGAAAAAATACTGGTTTTAAGGTGCAACAAAGTGAGTGAAGGTTCATGGTCCACCAAAGCCAGCCTCTGCAACCAGCAGAAATCAGTGTGAGATGACCTACACCAATTGACATCCTCTCAGTTGCAAACCTACAGTGGTTTGCAGTTGAGAGGAGACTGAAGAGCAGCCAGACTTCCTGCTCCTAGAAGTGGTCAAACTGGCAAATTAGGAAGTCATAATTCACCACCTTGTCAGTAGTAGCAGTGGATGGTGTAACACAGGAAAAGTTTTGTCTCTGTACATCCCTAGTGATGGGGATATATTGGCAGGAGTGTGGGAGAGGGATCAGATAATGCCATGAGAATGAATCAAAATCCATTTGATCTCTCTTTTTTCCAAGTAAAAGCTACAAAGTCAGTCAGAAAACAGGGCTAACATGAACCCTGATGATTGATTAATATAGCATACTCAGGGGTTTTTTTTAAACAGTAGGTCAAATACCTAAAAATGCATAAATGGTACAGTATGCAAATGTAGACAGCAGACAGAAGAAGTCTGAGCCTAAAAGATTATGGCAACCTCTGAAAAGGTGCTGAGTCCTCATAAGGTCCAGAGGAGCAGGATGTGGCATGAAAAAGTCAGAAGCTGCAGGGACTCGGGTCCCCTCTAGAGGCAAGACATATGTATTTCCGCTGCAGGACTATACCAGGTAATTATTACCAGGGTTAGTTTTGCCCTGGTTCGAGCAGCCACCAGCACAGCCTTAGTGGTGGCTGACTGTGCCAGCACTGTGCCCACTGTCTGGAATTCTGGGTGTGCATCCTGCATCCTTTTGTGCCACACTAAGCCAAGCCACCCCACTGTGCCTCCACTGTGAAGCTGCCTGTTTCTCCAGGCACATGAGGAACTGTGGCTGGGTAGCTGGGATTGTTGCAGGGACTTTGGGCACACACAGGTATTCTCTGCCAGGGTTGGTCACGCCAGATGAAGGTTTTCTTGTTCCTAGATGCTCAGCACTGTTCATCCACTGGAGGAATGTCTTTAGATGAAGCCAGCTGGTTTCACTCAAACCTTTTAAGCTGCTGTGGACAAATGTGTATGAAACAAGTAAGAAAACGTGTCTACTGCAGAGCCTGTAGAGTGGGAACAGAACATGTCCAGGCAGCAAGAGTTAGAAATTGAGATCAGGCCCCAGAGCTGCTCACTCAGTAAAAGCCTGGCGCTGGCCCTAATGTCTGCCATCAGCACAGGTGAGCAGCACACAGGAGGTGAATTCCTGGGCTGAATCCACAGGGGTAGTCAGCCCAACCCCACCACCATGCACCAAAAACACCACCATACCCAAGGGAAAGAGGGCAAATCACACCCAATTTTAGTGGACAAATGCCACACTGAACACAGAGCAAACAATTAAAATATAGGCTGAATTCAAGTCTAGGAGGCAGACCTAACTAGGTGTCAGCTATATAGATTACATTTTGAAAAAGTCCTTTAGGACCCTTTGTGAACTCCAGGGCCAAGAACAACCGCCAGTAGCCTGTCTAGCATAACTAAGAATATAGTGTCTTTAATAAAAAGAAGTAGACAGAAGGATGCCAAAAGTTCTTAATTTGGGAAGGAATATTTGTAAAATGACACTATCCACATAAACCTAACTTTAAGTGATAAAAATTATCAATTATTGATCATTTATTATGTTATGAGGAAAGAATGTTTAAAACTGATCTAGGTGTTCACTAACCTGCTACTTTCTGTTGTCCAAAATCTTTGACAAGGAACCTAAGGTGGGCTCTCTTTTTTTTTAATTCCATACACAGGCACAATAATACATTGAATACTGTAATTAAAATATGAGAAAATATTCAAACTCAAATTCTCAAATTCATTATTTTTTAATTTTTAAAAGGCACAACAGTTTTTACAAAGACAGATGACATTTGATCATTTTTTTACATTTAATAAATCACTTGGCCTTAGAAGTAATTGACAGCTAACTCTTGAACTATATATACAGTTGTAATCCACAGCTGTGACAGTTATGAATTACAAGAATTTGATCTTGTAATTCATTGGTGTAGTGCCCCAGTGCTATGTGAAAAAGTTTCACAAGAAGCTTTTTCTCTGCATATAACGATTATCGCAGATTCATGAGCCGTGCTTCCACTATGCATAAGTAGCTTACTTCTGTGAAGCTCCCGAGGAGTGCAGACTTCCACAGGGCCTGAAGTGAGCACAGGGAGAAGGGAGGGAGCACAGTCCCACACATCACTAATTACCAAATTAATATGTATGATTCCCATCCCTCTCTCTTCACAGAAATCAACTGAAGGGAAAGAAGGCCATCCCTGGACTTACTTTTCAACCCCTGAGACTTTCTGCCTGAGTTCATATCACACCCTGCAAGAAAATGCAATGTGGCATCAATACTTGAAATTGGGAAGGAGGTCTAGATCTGGTGTAAACTGGATGACTTCTGTTAAATCAGGCAGTCACTCAGCTCACACTTGTATTTGCTCTCAGCTCTCTACACTCTTACTCATATAGCCAGGGGTATAGTGATCAATAAAACAGTATGTAAACTGCCCTCTCTAGTATACATGAGAATAAGTACCACAGTCACTATACTAGAAATGGTTAAACTCTGTTTACTTGCATTCATCTTCCACTGCTCTACACTTTTTTTTTGAAGAATATAACTAGACCGATTGCTATCTCTATTAGAAAGGCATGTGACCCAAACATAACTGGTTATTCCTGGAAGTGACCACGGGATTGCTTCATATTTTACAGAAGTAATTTCTTAGCTCGTACTTGGATGCAGCCTCATAAACATGAGTAAATGATTAAGATTGTTTCTCATGGAAAAAATGCAGACTAGGCAAATTCAGCTGTGAACTTCCTCTCAAACAAAAAACTTCTACAGTTAAAAATTCTATACTACGTATATATAAAGGGGGGAAAAGTCATTTTTTTAAATGTATGAGGGCTAATATCTTACAGAAACAGGGAAACTCTTTAAAACACCTATAAAAAGCAATGAGAGCTTTGTCACTGACAAATTGATCAAGGATGCTGCCAACTAGTAAGTTATAAAATAGTAAGCTCTGTTTTGACAAAGAGTGTCATGAATCTCTAGATCATAATATTTTTCAAGGCAACCCTAAAACAATATGTTTAAATGAAAAGGAACATTCTGCCTTGTATTTCTTGACAGAATTTAAGACAGCAGCATGGCACGTCTCGTTGATTGTCTGCAAAATCTGGTCAGTTAGCAACTTTATTTCATTATGCTTGAAAGTAAGAAAAATTATGACCTAAGGCTACCAAGCAGCCATGAGAAACTGGAAAATATGTGGCAGTGGGACAAATGATTATTCTTCAGCTTGATCTCATAATTACATCATAATAGGTGACATGATTGAATAGGTTACAGTAATTAAAATGATGAAAAGTTCACATTCATCCACTATATGTCTCTCATTAGAGTTACACCCAACTGCTGCTGTTTTAGTCAATGAGGCTGCAGCATTCTCCTCAGCATCCAATTATCCCATAGGCATCCCCTGCCCGTGCTGGTAAGGGCCCTGCTACCACTCCCACCCAGACAAGACCTATCATTCTCTGCTGCTGAAAAAAGACAAAAGTCTTGAAGCCTGCTGGGGTTTAGTTTTCTCTCTCAGAGATTATTACCCAAATTTATTGCCTGCAATTTCTTCTTCAGTGTCCTTAACGTCTAAGAATATGGTCTCTCCCCACTGTGGATTTTTGCTACCAGTGAAATTGCATAATGCCGGTATTATGGTTACAACTCATCCATATGGGTGTGGGCAGTGACCTGTGCCAGTATAAGTTAAACTCTTTTTTCTGTCTGATTTTTGCTTTCTGTTTGCTTTAAAGAAATTTAAGCACTCAGTCATGATAAACTAGTTAATTGCTCAGATATACTTGAAAAGTGGAAATGTTATTTTGCCAACTCCTTCACTCCTGTGCATTTTCGCACCTGGTAAGGGATGCTTACACAAAGCAAGAATGGAGGTTGCTAAAGTGAGCCTCACCAGAACCAAGGCTGGCTCTGACAAGGAGAGCCCAGTCCCACAGACTCTCTTACAAACAGACAAGATCTTTTCTGCAGCAGTAGTTAGGTGAATATCCAGAAGCCCAGAGGAGTTCTGTATGTCAGTCCATCTCCAGATGGTTTATGGTGTGCAGACCTTAATAGAGGGTGGTGTTATACAGGCTGAAATGTCTTCGCTGCTCTGTGGGCATGATTTTAGCCTTCCAACGATACAAACACAGCACCATAAACAGTGTCCATTAAATACTCTACACATACAGAATAATTCAGGTGTACCTCAAGGAACTTTCTGGACTTTCTAAGCCAAGCAACAGCCTTGCAGCAGGACTGGCTTTGCCATAGCCTAACCATTTTTAACAAGGAGGGCTCCTTCCAAACCATACACAAATGTTGAATCTAGACACATCTCAGGATTTTACCTTATATGTTTCATTTTCTGATTTTTCAGGGAACCACCACATGCATTTCTGGCAGCATGCAGTACTTGAATACACAGAGATCAGCAACCAGAACATTTTGTTCTCAGCTTTATCTTGTAAATCCATTATGCTATTTGCTTTGCACCAACGAAAATGCAAAACCTGGCCCATGTATAAAAAGCCCCTCGGTCTGCAAGCTATCCTGCTAAATGATGAGATTAACATACCTCCCAATATCTAGAATTGTTCTTGCACATTGTGATCTGTGACCTCGAGTCCTCTCCATTTCATTGTGCCATACGATTCCTCTCCCTTCTACACAGTCAGTAAAGAAAGTGCTTACAGCTTCTGAAGAACAGGAACTTGCCTGTTAGCCACACAAAACTGAGGCTGCTCCAATAAAAAGAAACTGAAACCTTTTCGTATAAATTAGGGTGTTGGTTTTTTTTTTCCCTAGAACAAATGTATGAAACAAGATGCTTTTGAAAGAAAGTGTGTATACAACGTCAAGCTTGCAAGATAAGCTTAAGTAAACTCTTCAACATGTTTTTCCTTCCTCCTCTGCCTCTTCCCCCAGACAAACTAGAGCTTAACACTACACAAAGCACACAAGGACTCATTACATGCTTTAGGTCTGCTAGGAGAAGCTCCTTCAGTGTGTGTTATACACAAGTATGTAACAGTATATCACTAGTACAGGTAAGTAGGTAAATCCATGAAGCTAAAGAATGTACAAGTCTATAAATGAACCTTGGGTATGTCCCTGCCATACTGACCAACAACCTTCTGAAATTTTTTGAGATTATTTTGTCCTGAAGTCTTGTCTTGCTGTTCATCCTGAGCCCAGACATTCACGGAAAAGCATCATTTCTCATTTGCTGGTGGCTGCACAGTAAAAGTAACCATATAATGAACATTAGATGAGATACGTTATCTAGTCGTAGGTGACTCATTTGCATTAAATACACAAAATACCCCTAACTCCTAGGATGCTTGGAAAACTAACTGTAAAGGAAGGACACATGCTCATGCTAAAAAGTAGCCTGTCTACATCCTTGGGTGAATCCTGTCACTTCCAAATTAAATCAGTGTTAGTGACCAAAATCAGCTGCATGAAGCTGTCAGAAGTGGTCTGCCAAGGAGTTTTCATGTTGTGAAGCTCCCACCATGTGACATCCGCACAAGTTATTCATCAGGCTTGATGTATGCCTTCTTTCTGAATCAATCTTTTGCTTTGACTCAAAGCCTTTGCCTTTAAAACCATTTTTATTTAAAAGCTGGTGTTAATTCTCCTCCTTTCAAAAGGAAATTTGGAAAAGTACACATGAAGCAATGCAGCAATATGACAGGGGTTACACAAGTCCTCAAATAACAGCTTTGAGAGCTATAGACTACTTTATTCATCTTAATGATTATTTAATCTTGGAAGCTGACAGTGAGTTCCTTGCCTACAGCATATTGAAAACTGACAAGGAGAGGGCATGATAAAGTAATGTGAATTTAATAGCAAAATAAATAATAGAGAAGCTACTGCACTGATTGTGTTATTCGTTATCCTACTAAAGTCAATAGAAACCCATGCTTCTAACACCTTCTGGAAGAGGTAAAGTTTCCAACTTATAGACAATTGTAATGGGAAACACACGGCTTTGGACAAGCAACCAGCTCCTGCTGAGCCCAGGGTGCTGAGAAGACTGAGAAGGCAACTTTCCTGTACAGTAAACTCCTTCACCAATTGCAAAAGCAAAACAAATACTACTCCCAGATATTTTACAGCTCCAGTCTCAAGGGCACAACTTATCATTTTACTACAAATCATTGGAATAAAAATAACTACGAAGTAAATTGTTCTCTAGCTATCTGTCCCAGAGGGCATTGCCAAGACTCCAACACCCAGGAGAAGGAGAATGCTTCCTTTCCTGGTGTCTGCCAATCCATCTTCTTCATCCTTATGAGCTCCCTGAAGGTGTATGACAGGCAAAAAACATTTTGGCCTTCTAAGGCTGCTAACTTGCCTGTACCAACTACCAGCCAGCCAAGTTCTGCTGAGAGCTCAGCATAGGAACATTATCTGCAAGCACCATGAAAGAGATCTTTGCATATGAAATTGCCCAAGACCACCAGACACAGTTTATTGCATCACTGACTCCATAAGGTTGACTTGCAAGACTTCCCTCCCGATATCTATCATAACCCTTAGCAAATACAACTGAAACCTGGCCCTGTTATTAAAGAATATATTCTAGATCTCAGTAGATAGGATGCAAATCAGTATAATTCCCAGTACCAACCCGTGTATGACTGGCTGGTTCTGATTGCCCACTGAAACTGATACAATACACTGCATGCTCTTATGTTGTTACATTGCTTTTAAATAACTGCAACTCTTTCACAAGTGATACATGTTTTGCGACATCTATATTGTCCTATTTATTTTTCTCCATCATGTTTTCACTTACGTTGGGTTTCACTTGTAGGTTTGGCACCAGTACTTGGTATTGGAGAAGATATTTTCTATGACCACAACATTTTTGCCAATTCTGTGTTCTTTTTAAATCTAGTCTTGGGGCTGTTGCAGCGTTCGACTTTCTCCCCCTCATCTGTACAGATTTGTTCCTGACAATCTGAGAGAAACACAGTAACAGGCCATCCTTCTTCCCATGGACATACTCCTCTTTAAAAATCTCTCGGCCTTCAGATACCTGAAGTGAGTGACCCGCCACAACCTCCTTCAGCCAGAAGGATGCTGGCATTTGCTGGCGAGGTCCAGCAAGGATTAGTCTGACTGCTAAACTGCTGCAGACACGAAAGCTCTCTCTGCCTTACACCCTGGCTAACTTTTTAGTATAGATTTCAAACTCTCAATGTACTTCAGCTTATCATAGCAGTACAGGATTTCTGATCTTCCAGCAGTGTGAATCCACCTGCCTCATAGCAACCCATCCCCAAAAAGGCTGTACAGAGTCAGACAGGTTACTTTGAATTCTCTGGCACACTTTTAAAAGGCCAACCACCAGGGCCTGTTTGACGTGCCAGCCTCCTGAGGCTGCTGGCACTGCAGCCGTTCCCTTACCACCTGCGTTCCCCCTGTGCCACAGGTCTCCACAGCAGGGCAGCTGAGGCAGTCCCACCCAGACAGAGCGCTGCCCACAGCACCCTTTAAAAAAAATCCATCATCTATCAGCCCAGAACTTTAATGCACAAAAGCTCGCACATGTTAAACATCCATTTTGCACCCTTGCACGGAGATACCCCCCAGGGGCAGGTTACAGGGCAGGAAGCCCCAGCATGACCCCAGCTCTGCTGCAGGAGCCGGACGCTACCGTTTGCCTCACTCGTGTCCTCCCCGCGCAGCGCCGCCTGGGAATCAGCCTGCAAACGGTAAAATAATCCTGTTTGCTTAAAATTATATATGTATATACGTGCGTGTGTATCTATATATATGCATATATACGGCCTGTCAACTTCAGGGGCTTGCAGGTTATGCGCGGGTTTGGGGCAGCCCCCCACCCGCGTGGAGCCCCCCGGCCCAGCGGTGGGTGGAAGAAGCGGCACTCGTGGAGCGGAGGGGATGGGACGGCGGGGCCGAGCCGGCCCCTCGGTCCACGGCAGGAGGAGGAGATACTCCGCTCGCAGCCCAATGGGAACAGCGGCGCTTTGCTTTCTCCCGTTTCCTTTCTCCACCCCCAGGCCCGGGCCGGGGAGGCGGGAGGCGGCAGCGCTGCAGCCTGGCTACCGGCGGGACCAGCGGCAGCCCCGCACGGCCCCTTCTTCGCCTCCGCAGGAACACCTGCGAGGGGGAGGGATGCCGGGGGGTGACCGCCCCCCTCCGCGAGAGCGCGGGCTGGTCCCGGAGCCGCCCCGGCGAGGAGGAGGAGAAAGAGGAGGAGAGGAAGAGAAAGGAGCAGGAGGGAAGCGGAGAAGTTTTGCCTTGACCACCCCGCCGAGAGCCGGAGTTATGGGCCCCGCCGGGGGGGTGCGGGTCGCCCCCTCGCTGCTGCTCTCGCTGCTGCTCGGAGCCTCGGCCCCGCTCTGGCTGCAGGCGGAGAAACTGGGTGAGTCCCGCGGGAGGGGAGGGGGCCCGGCGTGCACGGTCCCCCGGGCGTGGTGGGGTGACTGGGGGAGTTCCGCCGCCCTCGCCTCACTGTTCGGCGGGAGCGCAGCCTGAGCTGCTCCCGGGGCTGTATATAGTTGACCTGGTTAATCCTCGCCGGGTTTATCCCCGTGTCTGAGTAGCTGCGAGATTAAAGTGGCAAAGGGCCTTACGGTAAATGTATACTACGGCTTTCTTGGTCTTAATTGGGACTTGTTTTTTTAAGTCAAATAAGTGAAGAAAAGTCACTGGCAAGTTGCAGGCAGGAGGCAGAGAGGGGGCTCCGGCGCTTCCTGCTGCCGCCGGGGCGCCCGGCTCCGGCCGCACCTCATCAGCCCCGGCGGGAGCCCCGGGCGCGGCGGCCGCCACTCGGTCCCGGCAGCACCGCCGCCTTTGCTCCGGTTGGGCTGAGGCCGGCAAACCCTGTCCCACGGCTGGGTGCAGGCAGGTCTGCCCGCCTACTGCCTCGCTGAGAAGAAGAAATGCCCTTACTCGTGCCGGGACAAAGTTTTGTAGGATTTCGAGGGGATCTTGCAAGTCCTTTTGTGATACTGCAGTTTGCTAAAATTTGGGCCCAGGTTACTGTGCTCTTTACCCTGTGTTTTTATGCGGCTCACGGTTAAGCTTCTTGTGTAAATTGCAGGTACAGCTGATTTCTCCTACCAAGGAGTTGGAACCTTAGGGCTGTGGCATGGCACGGCCTGATGCATCCATCTTAGAAGAGTTTACTGACAGCTACTGGTAAAATAGTTAACACTGGAATTTAAGCATCATAATGAGCCTGACAACACTTTCAGATAAATTAATAGTGCCCAATTAATGTTCCAACTTGGCTGCAAACTCCAGCATCCAGTGCTGTGCCCTAGCACTGCATCCAGGCAGTAGTACAAAGTACTTTGGCTGATTTATTCCTGTTTTTCTTATAACTTCCTGTTACCAGAGATTCTGATACAGATCTCCACAGAAGGGAGAATTTGGTATGAGTTGTGTTGCCTTTCCACTTGGCAGCTTCATGCCAGCTTTGCTATTCTGTCCTCAATATGTTTCCTTATTTTGAGACTCCAATTCGATGTGCTCCGAGAAATGCATATGTAGCAAAGAAAAAATATTCCCCCAGCTCTTCTTTTCATCAGTGTTTTTGGGGGGTTTTTGGCTTTGTTTTTTTGTTTGGATTTGTTTGTTTGTTTGTTTCCGCTTTCATCAATGTTTGTCTCACATATGATGATATCAAGGAGAAAGTAATTTGGAGAGTCAGATAGAAATAGTAAGTTTGCTGGGATTTCTGGGGGTTTTAGTGCATAGAGTGACACTAAGCAGTAGGTATGAATCATCCTCCTTGTCTGTCTTCCCAAACTAATTGGTAAAAGCACTTATGTTGTATTCATGTTAAAATGTTTCTGCTATCAAAGCAACATCATGGAAGCCCAAGTAATATTTTGACTGGTTCACTTTGGACCAAACTCAAATGTAAAGATAGTCTGTCCAGTGTCTAGAAAGCAGAAGAAATTTTGACCCCTGTATTTCCTTTCTCCTCAGGGGGCAGTTACTCTACTTGTTTGTTTATTGATATTACCCTATAAATTAGGGGCTAAGTATTCTGAAGTCGCACCAGTGGAGAAAGGAGATAAGGATAAGTGGATACCAACTTCCTGTTACACAAGCTTCTTGACTTAAGTTGTAAGGGAGCACAGAGAAGTGCCACAGTGAATCTTGCTGGAGTTTCAGCTAATTCTGTACCTTGTCACCACTGGTGTCTCCCACCAGCTGGTTCGAAGAAAGATGTGCTGGTTTAAATATATTGATTTAAAACTACTCATTTTTAAAAATAAAGTAGTACATTTTTCTGGCTTCTTGTGTGCTGGGTGCACAAGCTGCTTTTTTCACAACCAGCTCAGCTTCCTCTGCAGTTTTTCCTGAGGGATGCCACAGAACAAGGATGAAGCTGCTGTTATAAGCTTCTGTTCTCTTACTTAAGTTTTAAATTAAGGAAAGGCCTCTTTTTTTCATTGTGGCTTTGTTACTTCCTTAGCATGGCTCATATCTGAGTGTGACTGGGCAGAGCAAAGGTGTCAGCTCTATTTCTGCTCTCGAAAACATGTTAAGTGTGTGTGTTGTCCAAGGACATCTATGAAACATGGAATTTTCTTGTTCATAGAATGATGATAGGAAAGGCTGGGTGTTTGGGGAACTGATTTTAATTAAAATATATTTATAAGCTTAGTAGGTCTCACCTGGGGACAAACATCACATCTATGACTGTCCACAGGTAATATATAGCTTTGGGATTTAGAATAAAAGGTTTTTCTTTTCCTTTTTTATTCTGCTATATACTGATCTTAACGTCTCTTGTGGCTTCAGTTGGCAGTTCTTTGCTGACAGCTACAACATATACCTTGTTCCCTGTCAACCTCACACAGCCATACCTCACCTCATATTTCTTCTCAAAATCTCTTTCCAGTGGTTTGAACCCGAGGCAGAAGGGAGGTAAACCTGAACACATTATCTTTGCCTTTCACCATTCTCTGTTTTTTCTTCTTGTCTCACTGAGCAGGATCTCGAACCATGTAGTTGTGGGCATCAGAGGTTGGGGTTGAATCTGAGTCTTTTTTCTCAAAGTTTTGAGCCATCTTCTATTGTATTTCTGGCCAGTAGGACTTAAAATTGACCTGAAGGTTTGTGGTTTGTAAGGAGGCATAAGAGGAATGGGGGTTTTACTCTATTAAGATCAAGATTTAAGCCATTTCTCTTGCTGTAATTAATTTATTTTCACTTCAGATAAAGCGCTGCAATGACACTAGTTCATGTGGGATTTGCAGATCAGCATCCAAATGTGAACTTGGCTTGCAGTATCCCTGGGTTGTGCCCAATGCCCAGTTGGAAGAGTTGATGGACAGTAGACTTCTAAACATTTTGAGGCAAGGCTGTTATTTAATGTGACAACAGCATATGCAGTAATTATGAGAGATCATGAGTGTTCTCAGGGGCTTGTACAAAATCCGTACTGAAGAACGTTGGTGTGATTGTGCTAATCCACTTTGCATGCCCATTTTCAGCAGTTTGAAATGCAGAGTGATGAATCTTTCTTGTACCACCGCTCCCCTGCCCAGTTTCTCAGTATGTGATTGGTAAATTTTCGGTTTGTTTGTGTTTTGTCCTTATGTCTGCTTCCTTCCTTGGCTTGCTCTATCTTGCCTTGTGCATGCTGACTAGAATCAATAAAGAGGGAGGCGACAGTTTTCCGGCTGCAGTTCATAAGTGATGCATATACCCACCACAGGAAAACTGCAATGTTTTCAGTCGCACAGACTTTGCTATAAATAGCTCTAAGCCCTTTATATGCACTTCTCTCTAGGTCAGCAGGGGACATATTTCAAACAAAATCAGAGACAGCGAAGCTACTGGGAGGCTCACTGACACAGGAGGGAGAAAAAGATGCCTTGGGAAACTTGCTACCTGCACATGCACGTAACATGCATGGCTGCTGAATGGTATTTCATGACAATTATTTGTTCACTTGCATATGCAAACCCACATTCATTTATATTTATAAAAAATGTGTCACCTTTAGTCTACCTGGCCTACAAGTGTAGCACAGTAAAAATTAGTTTGAAAAACACTGACTTTGAGGATGCTTAAGCTACTGTGTGGAGATGCTTAAGGTACCTTCCCAAAGCTGTTTTAGGTACCAGAAGTAGGATACTTTTGAAAGCCCATCTGAGCTAACACACCATGCCAAGAAGTGTGGTCCTGAGTGGTGGCAGGCACTGAAGTCCTCAGCATAGACATTGCTGATAATCTGGGGCCAGCTGTATCATATCAGATGCTCTCCTGTGGCATGTACTCATCAACACATGGGTTTGCACCATCTGCTAAGAATAAAACAAGCCAGGCAAAATCAAAATAATATTTTTGTGACTGGATTCAGTGGAATGGTGTTGGATTCCAACTATCTGCAATGAAAAATGTTAATAGCAATGCATCAGAATGAGCACCCAACTTCCCCAAAAGGTTTAATTAGCTTTACAACTGGGAGTAGGAAACTTCAAACTGGGACAACCTACCAGTGATGTTCAAATAAAAAAGGGTAGTGGTTTGACTAGTTTTAAGAGTATACAGATATCTTAATTTTTGCTTTCAGAATAAATTATGAACTATCTAATTAAACTGATTTTTGTCTGTGAAAAAATGTGTGAGTGCTAAAGACACATTTTTGAGGTTGGCTGGATGCTTGTACACAGAGAGGTTTTCAGTAGTTATGGTTAGGATTGTTGATTCTGTATAATTAAGCCTGGGAGCAAAGAGTGTTACAAAGAGGAAACACTTTGGTCTTTCGTTCTGTCTCTCCCTGTCTCTTCTTTTGACAGAGCTGGGACCTGCCTCTCGGGAGTTTCCTTCCAAGACGGGAAGGCTTAGTTCAGTGGTGGTGGGATGTTTCTCATCCTCCCTGAGCAGGATTTCCAGTCCCAATGCATCCTTAGTCATTATTTCCATTTCCCTGATGGGACAGGGTTGCTGACTGGTGGCAAGAGCTGCCTGTGCGGTAGCTCTGTACTGCTCCTCCACATAGGCAGGGGGAAGGATGAGTGCACCGAGGCTGTACTCTCTGCACCCATCTCCAAAGAGCTTCAGTAAAGGGGGGAAGAGACAGGAGAATAAATGGGAAAAGCAGAGCAGGACAAGGCTGAAAACACAGATCCAGGTCCTACCACAAGACCAGGATATTTATTTTGGTATTTAGTATCACACGTTTAGGCTCAAGCTGCTACTGTAATTACAGTAATGCTCATCAGGCATTTGGTAAAGCTCTAAAATATTGTTTCTTCCCTCAGCTGCTGCGGAAACCTTTTTTCCATCACAGTTTTAACATGAGATGTTCAAGTTGCTGGCACTTCCACCACAAATTGTTCAACAGTATTGGATTTCAGTGTAATGCTTTGACATTAAAGTTGAAGTCATGTTGATGTCATCTTCCAGATGTTCATGTCTACTGAATAAAAATTGTGTTTATTTGTTTTATTTCAAATTACAAAAAACACATGGGGAATTCTGAATGTGATCCCTCATGCTATACAAAGGCTTGTGTGTCCTGTCAGAAATCAAACAAAACTTTTCTTCATGGTGTAGCAAGGAGTGACCTCAAAACACTGGAAACATAGGTGAGTTTCTTCATCCATCCAAACAGAATGGCTTTGTTATGTGCCTGAGCCTTGTTGTTGCAGCTGTGGTAACTGTGCAGAAGGGAGACATGGCTTCTGCCCAGAACTACTTGTATTTTGCTCTGGTGCCACACCAGTTCTGTGTTGGTGGGTTGTTTTGACTTAACAGTCAACTATGCTTCATTTGTAAAACAAACTCGGAAAAAGTCCATGTATGAAAAAATATATTTTAACCTGTGAAATAAATTCAAGGATCCTGTGGATCCCCCTCCACTGGGAGGCTTTGGCAGCAAGGTCCGTGACTAATGCCTGAGCTATTGCCCTCCCTGTTGTTTCAGCTTGCTCCCAAAGCCAGGGGCTTGTATTATCCTATGTTTCTTGTGTCAGCATGGTATAGGGGAATAGAAGTTGAAATGCCTGGGAGCCACAGAGATGAAGGTTTTAAAATAGAATTTCAATAGATAAGCTGTAACATGAAGTATTGTACCATGTGCAATGAATACTTGGGTGGTCGTAAGTGTTATCATTTTTCAAACCCAACAAGGAGTTGGCACTTGCTGATCTATTAGTCACAGACAGAAGAGGCAGGAGTTAAACTTGTGGTCCTTAAGACAGGTATCTGAGAACACACTGATTGCTAACAAGTCCTAATGCTTGTGTTTTGAAAATTCATCTCCTAATTTTTTTAAATTAAATTCAGTCTCTGTATTCTTCAGGTGGAAAAGAAAATAATATTGTATCAAAATAAATTGAGCAGTCACACTGAGGTATTCACTCTTGAGATGAGTAAAAAGCTGTGTGGACTTTTCTCCTGTAACCTGCTCTAAAACTTTACAGCGTGATTGTTTGATACCACTGCTAATCAAAAAAACAGAGTAAAATAAAATTAAATTATGGAGTTTATTATGTAACTGGTATACACAGGGTGGTATAAAACATTCTCTTCCATGCTGTTTTTCATGTCCATTTGAAAATACCTTTTACGCAGTCTCATATTAACATGTACCAGAAGACATAGAAATGACACTGTGGATCATACACAGTAGCACAGCCAATGCTATAGTACATGTGACTGCTTTCCTTTTCTATTGTTTTTAATTTCAGTATCTTTCTGTGATTTTTTTTCTGTGATTCTGTGATCTTTCACAGCAACTATATGCAACCACCACAAACCAGAGAGATCACAAAAATTTTTGGTTTAGGGAGTCTCTGAGCATACCATTCTGGTTGTGTGAGAATACTGAAAAAAGGTGTTTCTTGCTTCTAGTGCTCCAGGTCAGAAACCCAAGGTAGCTCTGGCCCTATCTTCATCTTAGTTCAGTTAATTTTTGTTTCCATTTCCACTGGAGTGGTAAGGAACTGTTTGTTGTTAGATTGCAATAACCATGGAGGAAGCAGCTAGTTTTAGAAGCTGGGCTGACTGAGTCAAAAGACAAACAGAAAATTGCATCTTGCTAATAAGTGGCAGTTACTGTTTCAATCATAAACCAATTAATTTTCTCTTGAGATTTGTTCATTTATACCTTGGTGATAATGGGGAGTTTGCATAATTTTATTTGAGAAAAGTGATGTACTTTATATTGTCCTTTCTTACTAACAAATCACATATTCCATCTAGGCATACAGGAAAAAAAGATTAAGGTGTGTTTTTTCAAGTAAGCCAGGACAGGGTTGATTTCAAGAAAAAAGATCACCCTTAATCACTGATAACTATCAATCTTGCCTGACTTGTATCACACTAACAAGAGAATAACATATTAAAAAAAGAGGGGTGGTGATTTCATTCTGTCACATTCAGCCACTTCCTCTTACCCAAATCAAAGCTGTAACTGGAACAGCTCTGCTTCAGCTGCTCCTTACCCTGGTGTCTCTGCATTTCCTGTCCCTGTAGGTTTGTCAGTCTTAGCACTACTGTGAATATTCCTATTCCTGTGCAACCCAATATTCGAGTCTGGTCCTGATCTTGCAGCATATGTTTCCCACACAGTCCAAATTTGGTGCTATATACTGTAAGTTAATCTCCAGTAAAGCATAGCAAAGAGAAAAACCTGGGAAAAAAACAGATGGAGAAAGTAGAGCAACTGATTTGCATATGTATAATATGTCTCTCAGTTAAGATCAGCATTTCCTGCTCTGCCTGAAAAGCCCCTAATAGAAATCCAACTGCATGTTTGCCCAAATCAGCAGAATCACAGGAGATGCCCTAATGGCACAATGTCCCCCCAACCCAGAGGGACCCCAGCATGGGGAGTGGGGGTGGGTCCATCTCCATCTGTGGCCCCATGTCCCTGCCACGTTGATGGGATGCTGTGGGCAGAGGGATAGAGAAGAAACCTCTGTCTATGGATATTTGTTCCCCATAGCCTTTGTAGCACTGAAACTTCACCAGGGTCCCGAGTTACTCTCTTCATGGGTGGCTGGTGGAGGTGTATGACCGTCTTTCCATTAATTTATAGTCCTTCAAGGTTGCTGCTGAGCATGTAGTTACAGGTGCTTGGGCAGCAAACTTCTCAGTGCCTTCTCAGCACCTCTGCACTTGAGGTGCATGGTGTGAATGTGTATCTTAAAGTAGGCAGGTATTTGTTAGAAAACAAAAAAAATCAACTTTCCTTTTGCAAAAAGGGGACCCTATGCTTAAAATTCCTCTGAAATTTCAATGAATGTGTAGCTCTCTTCTCATTTCTGTTTCCAAAACCACACAGGCTAATAAAATGTTGAGGTGGTAAATCATAGCAATACAGCACAATGGTAAAAGAAAAGCATTGACAAATATTCAATGCAGCTATGCAGGGAATAAATAAAAAAAATAAAAATCGCAAGTCTCTTTTATTGCTCAGTTAAAAAGGCATAGAAGTTTTCTCACACCCACAAGCTTTAGCGTGCTGTATTTAGAGTGCTGAAAAGCAAATTCCAGTGCTGAAACTCGCTTCTCTGGAGGACTACAGTTGGGTATGCTGCTTAAGTCCTGGAAGCAGTGACTGAAGCATACTTATTTTTGACATGTACTCCAGTACTGTCTGTCTTTCACAGATTGTGGTGAAACTAGAGAGTGATCCTGAAAAGCAAAGGCAAGCCTAGTTTGCTACTATTTCTGGGTATTTAATAGAAGCAAAGCAAGAAAACTGTATGATGTTATTTACATTTTTGTGTAAACCATGTCCCTTGTGTGTGCAGGATCTTGTTCTTTACAGAATGCAGCAACTTCTTAATTCTGTGTCCTCATAAATAATTCATAGGAAAGGGACTGCCAGGGTGTAACTGCTGTTCTCTCCTTCGGGCACTTTGATTTCTACAGCAACCTGAATCGTGTTGTCACTGAGGTCTCATGCTTATATGTAGCCAGACAGTGTTAGATTTTATGCTGGCAAAAAAGTCCCAAAAATATATATGCAGACAAGATGATTGCTTTCCAGAAAGTTATTTGATTAAGCAGCAAAGTTAATCAAGTCTTTGTGGATGTAGTGAAACTGGAAGAGTTTCAGTGTATGAGATTTTGAGTCTCATCTGTGTTAGTTTAAGTATGACTTACTCTACTACTTGTTAAGATTGCAAACCTGAATGCTGAGTGTAAAGTTCCCTCTTTAGAGGAACATGGCTTCTGGTTGATGGAAGTAGCTCGTAGGGAGAGTCTGCTTTCTTTTGATGTTTTAGCAGCTAAATAAATAAAATCTTACTCCTTGCTAGGTTTTTGTCTTTGCAGACTTCTGTAAAGATGAGAGGTTTCTGGGGCAGTAAAGGCTGACCAGGCTGTTTGTGGCAGTCCAGCAAAGTCAATGTCATAAAGGTCAGCACAGCTGGAAAGATTTCCCTGGCTACTGGCATAATGCTGTGCCTACAATTGCTAAAAAAACTCTTTTACTTTGAAAAATGGTAGTACGGTTGTAAGCTACTTTGCTAGGTAAGGCACTTAGAATGGTTGTCAGGGATTTTTTTTCTATGCTTGATGATGGTGATCCAACTGGTTACCAAAATAACTGTTTGCATGTTTGAGTCAGAGCATCTCCTTGAGGGTGGTTGCAGGGAACACTTAAGGAAAGCCAGCCCCCAGCCTCAGCCCAAATGGCTGAGGGCAGTCACAACACTGAGCATGTGGTGGGAATTTGTGATTTATGGAACCACTGCTGAACCAATTGGAGATCATTTGCTGTTTTCTGATTCCTACTTTAAGAGGGACATTACAGTAAATACTATCTGTGAAGAGGAGGGAAAACCAGCTGTGGTTTGTTTGACCTCCTTCTCCTTTTGCATCTCTTTGAAGTTCGTAAGTAAATAATTTGGGCAATGAAATCAGCATTCCACAATGTTCCTTTGTTTCTTCTGCTGCTCTACCTTCCATTCCTGTTCTCTGCCCTCCTCCCAGCCACGGCTTGGTTAGTTTGGGCAGCAAAATGGGTGTCCTGAGGAAATGCTGCAGCACAGGGATTAAAATGTTTCCTGGGAATCTAATGAAGTCAAATAAATTAAAATACAATTCAAAGAAAAAGTTTACAAAATATTTATTTTTCCTTTTGCAGTGGGGCATACTGTGAGGTGGGGGACTTCTTCCTTTGAAAAGATATAAATAATAATTTAAAGTCCATGGAAGACTGCAGTCACTGTTTGTCCAGATGAACATAGATCTGCCTTAATTTTCAGTGGTTTCTTTCATTATTTAAAAATAGTCTGCAGTCTCCAGAAACTATTGTGAATAATATAAAGACGGACTGAATTATTATTATTATTGTGAATAATATATTTATATATATAATGTAATAATAATATANGCACTGGCCCAGGTTGCCCAGGGAAGTTGTGGATGCCCCATCCCTGGAGGTGTTCAAGGCCAGGCTGGATGAGGCTTTGAGCAACCTGGTCTAGTGGGGGGTGTCCCTGCCCATGGCAGGGGGGGTTGGAACTCGATGATCTTTAAGGTCCTTTCCAACCCAAACCATTCTATGATTCTATGACTTCTGAAAAAAATGGCTGTGTATTTACATCATTTTTTACACTCAGGGCTTGACCAGCTGCTCAGATGGTGTCAATGGCCTCTGATCTGAAGTCAGTGGTTTGTGGAATCCCCAAATTTGTGGTAACCCCCTTGCTGCCCCCCATAACTCCTGCAGCTCTGGGCTGTCAGCGATGTGGGTGGAGGACTGGGGGTACTCGCCTACCCAGTGATGTCTTGGACCTGCAATGTTCCCCTTTGTTTTTGTCACCTCCTTGAGCCCCTTGCCAGGAAAAGCACATAGGTCTGATGCCTTCATCGTTCTCTGGAAAAGTGACTAGTTTAGGTCCCTCCTCCGTTATAATGATGCAGTAAAGAGCTGATGATCTTGACCCAGGTTTGTCGGCAGAGAAGCTGGTTAGAGCTGAAGCGCTTAACTCTGGATTTTACTCCATCATGTCAGAAAGCAGTGAGGGTACAAACCTGGTGGTGTTTGCAGCATGCATGATTCTGTAAGTGTCAGACCACGCCAGTAGGTTTAATGGCATCTGGCAAAAAAACTTGTTTTTTTCCTCGGCCTTTTTTCCTACCCCACATGAGCAGGAAGGGCACAGGTTTGACTGGAAAGGTTGATTTCTTTTTTAAATACTTATCTATTCTTACGCATAACTCAAATCTTCTTTCAAATACAGGCATAAGAACTCCTTCTTGACTCATTGTGTCTTTTAATAAGTTGGAGTTATTACTTCAGGGAAAGCAACATGGAAGATGAGATGAATCTTATTTATCCTCATGGGGTTTCTCATCAGAGCTCACAAAGCCATACCCTCAACTTGGGGGCATTTTCTCCACTTTGGCTGTGTCCATTTGCAGCTGTGGCTCTTCAGAAAATGCTGATTTTTGTCTGAATCCAAAGTTTGGGAACTATTAGACAAACTCAGTTTTCTGCTCTCTTCTCTCAAGGGAAAGAGGAGTGGGAAGGAAGGACAGTCCAGCAGCCCCCGCCGGCTCTGCACCCTGGCCTCCACACAGGGTAGGGGGAGCAGGCCTTGTCCCAAGCACCACCATGAAGGTGGGCCTCCAAGGGGATGTCCAACTGGGAGAGACAAGGCAGAGAGGGAAATAAGTTTGCTTTGGGGGGGGGGGGGGTTGTCCCACTGGGAAGAGATCGACAGCCAAGGGGTGGCAGGTAGCAGGAGTCTGTAGCCAGAGAGGCCGAGAGAGAAGTGCTGGTGCCCGAGGAGGCTGGTGTGGCGGGGCGGAGGAAGGCAGGGAGCCGCTGGCTGTTTGCGTGAACATGCTGAGGTATAACACGTATTTAGGGCTGGAGCGAGTCCAAGTTTGTAATTAATTGCTTTGTGAGGGTGAATCAGAAGGATGAAAAAGGCAGCTGTTTGCTGCTGGGATATTGTAGCAATGCTTTTGAAAATGCGCTTTGATACCATGCTATGTAACTCTTTTGTAGTTGGTGGTATAAATATGTTCGGTGAAAGGTGCGGCACATGGAAATTTTTTAATAGCAGTTATTTGAAAAACTGCAGTCTCTTCCCTAACTCAGAGGGTGATGTGCTGAGTGCCTAGATGAGGGTGCTGCACACATCCACGCCTGTGTGAGCAAGGGGTGAGGAAGCCCAGGGAGTGCAGGAGTAAGAGGCCGGGGCTCAGTTTATACTCTGGGCTTGGGAGGAGAGACTCAGCCCAGCCAGGTGATTTTGGGTGGCAGGAGAGTACCTCAAGGAGCCAGTATCATTTTCAGAGATCTCCAACCCTGATGCTTCTGTGACCACCACAATTTTGCTAAAGCCGTGGTATCTGTCAGGGGCTGTGTATGGGATAGCTCATGGTGCGGGGCCAGAGCTTGTTCCTGGGCACTGAGTTCATCACCTGCATCCTTCCCAGGAAGCTGTAATCCTGGAGAGGACCCATGAGCCAGCTGCAGCTACCTGGAGATACTCCTTTACCTTGTCCCACACACATGCATCGCATGTGTCTGAGGATGGGAAATGGTGCTACCTGGTACCTCCTCTGGCCATCTCCACAGGGACATGCAAAGGTGTTTTCTGGTGGGGTCCCAGGTTTGGTTTAGCATGCATATGTTGCCTGCCATGTGAGAGAGGGCAAGGGGAAAGCACTGTGCCCCACTGCTGTGGCAGAAGGTGCCGGTTCTGGTTCTCACTTCTTGGGGAGTTATTTCCATCATCTGCCACAGGAGACTATTTTTATTTGTGGTAAACGGCCTTAATTCCAGTGCTGTGTGATCTTTGGTACAACCTGAGCAAAGGCCAATGGGCAGGCACCCACAACCCAGAGACCATGATCTTGATCTTGATTCAAATGCTCATGGGAACTCAGTTTACGAAGCATGTTTGTGCTTTTAGTAACTCCTGGTGCTGAGGAGAGATTTTATTAAATCCAAGCATGTTTAGTCCTTCTGGCTGCTGAATACCCTGTGCTCAAATATTTTGCTTTGCTCCTGTCCAGTAAGAAGTGATGAAACCTGGATGTGTGAAGCAAGGCTGCCAGCTTCTTGCCAAATGGGGTGATAAAAAGCAGTTCTTAGAAGTAATGCTACACATTTAGTGTTAGCAAGAAATTGTGCATACAATTGCCTGGTTGGATACATATATTTCCAGCCAGAAGAGCTCTGCCTATAGAAAACAGTGCAACATCAGGTATTTAAACTATAGTTATAATAAGGACAAGCAGTTGTGTTTTAAACTCAGTGTGTCTGAGGTTTGGTCAATGCATTTCTACTGAAAATCAAAATTTCATGTGGAAAATAATGATAAGAACAAAACTAATGGTAGTATTGTTCAATTTTTCATTTGAAAATGTGGACAGGAAGATGCTTTGAACTCCTTAAAATTTGCCTCCATTTCTGAGCCTTTGGTTTATAGTGGGATTATATTTATAAGTTTTTTACTATATTTAGTCATTAAATCTCTCTTTGAATGAATTATCACATCCTCAGATTTATTCTGCCTTTCCTCTATACCTTTAGACTCTGTCCCTAGGGTGCATTTCCCAGCAAATTTCAGTGTTTCTTTGCTCTGGTAATCTTGCTGAGGAACTCAAAATTTAGAGCTACAGTCAGGCTTCTATGTAAGAAGCAATAGTTCCTAGGACTTGGTCTGACTTTACGGACATTGCTTTGGTTCTTGTGGCGAACAAGCTTTTGCCATGACCTTTGGGGCATGCAGGCAGAACAGAGGCAGCAAGGGACATTACAGATACAGAACAGTGCTCAGGAGATGCTGCCTCTCATCAGCTAGAGTGTTTGATGGCCGTGCTCCACGAGTGGAAAGTTGAAGAATAGCATTTATGCTTTCTTAATTCAAAAGATGTTCTGGTGTTAATACTTTTCAATGCTGACTCAAAGGCACATTTAAAAAAAAAAGGGTTTCCCTGTGAACAAGGCCTCATATAACCTTGTCAGAGGAGGATGGCAGGCTGAAGTCTCTGGTGCACAGTTTTGCTTGTACACTTTCTGCAGAAATGTAATGCTCTCTGACCTCGGCGGTTGTCAGGGTCTTGCAATGATACCGATGTCTTTTCAAAACAGCAGAGTTTTATACCACAAAGGATACTTGTGATTGTACTGAGGTGACACAGGCCAGAAGGTAGCCCAGACAGATGAAGACTATGCAAACACTAGACTTTTGATTTTAAGCAGTTCGAACCCATGACATTTTGTTGTGGTTGTGTAAGTTTTCCCTTTTGTTTCCCTTTTCCCAATAAGGGTAAGTTGCAAAACAGGCTCCAGATGTAGTCACTTTATTTTCATCAGCCCAGCTAAAGTAAACACAGTTAGAAACATGCAGTCTAAATTGAAGGCCACGGGCAGTTCTTTTTTGCTACACGGGAGTTGGCTACACAGGCAGCAGGGTTCTCCTGTGGCCTGCTGGGAGTCGTCTGGTGTTACACTGGCTGGACATCCCTGGACCCCTCTCTGGGTTCACAAAGTTGACACGCGTGTACTGTATTGTTCCTTATATCTTTATTCCTGCTGCAGAAAGTTGCCATTAAGAAGATTGTTTGCTGAAGAGGCCATGCCCTGGTTTCAGCTGAAACAGAGTTAACTTTCTTCAGAGTAGCTTACTGTGAAGCTGTGTTTTGGATTTCTGCTGAGGAGAAGGCTGATAACATGCTGATGTTTATAGTTGCTGCCAGGACAGTCAAGGACTTTTCAGCTCCTCTGCTGTGCCAGTGTCTGCAGGTGCAGGAGAAGCTGGGAGGGAGCACAGCCCCAATTACTAGCCTAGGATTTGACCTTAGGTTTAGGATTGAGACTCAAATAGGCCAATGGTTTATTCTATATAATGCACGTTGTGCCCAATATGTAGGTAAGGGCTCTGTCTGGAAGTGCTCTCTCTTGCTCTGGGTTGTCTCCCTCTGGGTCGCCCCTCTCTCAGGGTCATCTTGGTCTCTTGGATGCTCGGGCTCTTATCTTCGTTCTAGGATTGAGGTTTTGGGACTCTCCCTGCTCTGGGATCCTTAGCCAGGAACAGCCTGAGCCTTGGTCATCAGATAGTGAGCAATATCTCTGTGTATCACTCATTTGTATATATTACTCTTATAATTATTTTCAATATTATTGTAGTTTAGTTATTAAATTATTCTTATCTCAACCCACAAGTCTCTTTTCCCTTTACCCCTTTAATTCTCTCCCCCATCTCTGGGAGGGTGCAGGGTGAGTGAGAGATGATGTTATGTTTTGCTGCCAGCCAGGGTAAAACTACAACAGACCAGTTTGCCTTCTGTCTTGAGTACTTTCTTCTGCATTCTGAAATCAATAGAGCTTGGATAAAAAACTTGAACAACAGATGTTTTTTAAAGTGTGTGAACAAGGAGATCTGAAAAACTGTATTTAATATGTTTTATGGTGATACAATTTTGGATCTATGTCTCCTATTCACCTCTATTCCAAGCATGAATTAATATAAGACAACAGAGCTAGTAATAATGATAAAGCTGCAAAATAAATGCTATTTCTTGTGAAAAAGCAGTTGAGTGAGTTGCTTGAAACAACAGTGTAATTATATAGTAGCAAGTCAAAGTTTGATAGCTTGGAGCTTATCTTTGCACAGCATGCCACTTTCCCTCCAACCCCTGGTATGGCACGCTTCTTTATCAACACTTCATTTCCAGTTGTTCACCGTTAAATAATCTTATCAAATCTTAAGTTTGTTCCTCTTAGTGATCCTGGAAGGAAATTCAGAAAGTAAGTAAAATGAACAGACCAAAACAGTTTAACCAAAATATTCCCAAAAGTAAAATTCTGGGTAGTTAAAGTGAACATTGTGAATTCCCAGCTCTGCAAGATTCTTAATTTTATTAACACTTCTAGGATGAGTTTCAATTTTGCAGTGTTAAAGGGTAACAGTGTACAAGACTCGTATATAAAGAGTGCCTATGCCCTCACTGACCTGAAACTGAGGACTGCCTCTTATATGCACATACACATGGCTCTAGTTCTAGTGTTGCAATATTTTCCATTATTTGGAAGATTCAGCAGAATGAGATGACATAAGCTTTAATATATACATTTTGATTTACTAGTACACTTTTAAATGGTTCACTAAAAATTGCTTCCTTTAGTAGTCAAGGTCTCTAATCTGATACCTGCTTCCTTCCCTTCTGTGGATGCTTCCTGTTTTCCCTGTGAGTCCCCACAACCCCCATGTATTTCCATGCGCCTTTTCCTGTTGTCATACATTCTGCTGCAGCTGCTCCTCAGATGCCTCTCCACCAAGGGCAGGCTCCAAAGCCGAGCTGGCTTCTACACAGTGCCACAAAAAAACACTTTGTGAACATCTACCCTCACCCCTTGAGCAAGGAGGCAGCAGCACTCACATCTCCGGGCATGCTACTGTGAAGTAACCTGTGTACCATCAACGATGAATGTCCCACTTTTGAAGCCCCTCTTGTGTCTTTGCCTTGTCCTCTGTGTTTTTTGTATTGTGCAAACTGGTGCAAGAAAACCAACAGGAAAGTAAGATGAGTCAGGTCTATGAGAGTATGTAATTAAATCATGCCTGTGCTTTCATGTATGATTCAGTTACCCTCTCCCTGGTGGCTCTTTCTATGGAAATAAAATGTGGAATGATAATTGGGAGAAAACTATTTAAGGAAGAATCCTACCTATTACATGTGGAATTGCATCTTCAGGGTTGCAGTGGGGTTTAGCTGTAAAACGGAAAGACTGTTTGTGCAGGACTGTCAAATACGTCTCAATTCAAGAGTGTTTCCAACCCTCCTTCCTACTGCTTTACAAGAATAATATGACCATATTTATTTTACTTGCCTATGTTCAAACAGCAGCATAACTGAGTATTACAAAATATGTTTTAAAAGCTGGAAGTGCATGTGAGATGTGATTATGTGTCCAGTGTTTTCTTACACGTTTTATTGAGGGATATGTTTTGGTTCTCTTCCTTGTCTCTTCTCCTTCTGCAGGGGATGGATGTGGGCACACAGTGATGTATCAAGACAGCGGGACCATGGCGTCCAAGAACTATCCGGGGACGTACCCAAATTACACTCTTTGCGAAAAGAAAATCCAAGTGCCCCCGGGAAAACGCCTGATCTTAAAAATTGGAGACCTGGATATTGAGTCACAGAAATGTGAATCCAGCTACCTTACTATCCAGAGCTCTTCAACATTGCATGGTATGTAAAAGATAAGGCAATGGCCGATGCAGGAACTCATAAGAGTGTGAGTAAAAGCCAGCTCAGCAAAATGCAAAAAATGTTAGCCTGTATCCTTGCCTCCTCCTTTTCATATTCAAGTGTGGTGTTCTCAGGATGGGAGGCCATTGCCCCTTAAGTGTTGTTCTGCCAGGACTGGGGGGGAGGGGGAGGAGGGTGCTGCACTGCCGAGGGGCCACTGGCACCACAGGGGCTTGTGCCTGACTCTGGCCCATCCATCCCGAGGACTCTGCCCTCACACTGGGCTGTCCTGTCACAGCTTTAGCACAGCAAGTACATGGATTGATATCAGCCCTGTACCTCTACCTTCTCGGGTAGGGGAAGAGCTGGCTCACTAACCAGACAGAACGAGATGAGAAACTGGAATCAACGATCCTGCATGTCTCTGTTTCTTAGGCAGTTCAGGCCTGGGAGAGTAGATAACCTTTATTATTGCTAGCTATTAGTCACAGATAGCCTTTGGTAATGTACAGGCTTTAATACTTGCAGATATTAAATGGGTGCACTCCTGCAAGAGATTTGCACTGGAAGATAAGTGAGTAAATATACTATAGTTGTGCACTTAAAACAGTCATAACAACAACAGGGAGAACCTGAGGCCTTCTTCAATCAGTTTTCCCAACCTGTTGTTGCTGAAACTTTGATCTGTTCTTTCTAGAAGAGTCAACCCAATTTTCAAGTCAGTGCACCCTTTTTCAGAAGTCAGATTTAAATCCAGACGGAGGTGTGGGGATTCAGGGACTTCCACAATGTAGAAGTAAATGGGTGAATTGCCAGTTTGTAAAATTTTGCCTGCTGGGAGTGGGCTGTAGCCAAGGCTGAATGTGCTGGACTGGACTTTACAGGCAGAATGGATTCAATGGAAAAAGATGATAAGGAGACAAGCTACATAGAGCCTCTGCAGGTTTTCCAGGTCACCCAGCTCTTTGCTTGGCTCAGTGAAATGTGTGGTTCTCCTAAGATGAGGACTCATAAAAAGATGAGGACTCATAAAATATCTCAGTAGTAAGGAGGGATGATTGCCTTTCATTCATGAGCATGATAGGCCTATCACTCATCTGGAGAGATAAGATCAAGTGAGGTATTAAAGCCATGCTTGCAAATGGAGGTAAAGGTAATTATTGTTCTTATGAGGGAGGTACTGCATTTTGAAACAGCCTTCATTAAGAGTGAGCAGTGACATGTTGACATCTAAGCCTTGCACAGAGCTTGATTTGAGGCATAAGGAACATTTCTGTTCATGTGTGCTGGGATTTTTTTATGTTGTTTACCTCATTTCAGAACTGCAAGAAATGAGTTGTGCTCACCTGAAGCAGTCTCTCTGTACTTGTCAGTAAGAGATTGGTGATTAGTATTGCATTATCTTATCTTTGAATAATTTTTATTGATGCTATCTTGACATTTCTGATCAAAGGCTTTTCTAGGAAACAAGGATAAATCAATATGTAATTTTCTGAAGTGAAAAATGGAGCTTGGATGTTGATTAAAGTTCTGGCTCCTTACGTATCGGCCTGAAGACATCTTCGCATAGTTCAGTTCTGCAGTTATTCCACCTGTAAACAGAGAATACCTGTGTGTTATGCAATCAAATCCATATAATGAATTTCTTTAAAGTATTCCCACACCCATTTTCAGACCTGATTGGTAATGTCTGATGCATGTGGACTATAATTTGCATTCTCAGTGATGAACTGCACAATTAGCAGATTTTCCTCATATCTGATTAAACAAGTTTTAGAACTTGGGCATACATACCATCTGTAATGGTTTTTGTGGTCTGCAGCTTGCTGTAGACTTTCCCAGTAGCATACCTACAGAGTCTGTGCTCTACATTCAGGTAAAAGTATGTAGAACAGCAATGTGGAAATCATGCTTATGTACATAAGTTCATGATAATGCTTGGGTTTTAAAAGACATGGGAATTCATAGATGAGATTAGAGAATAGCGTCAGTTGTTTCAATAGTTTTTCTATGGTTCTGGATTTTAATATGCATTTATGTAAGCAAAAGAAGTTCTGTGAGTAAGCACTGCTAAGTCCATTCAGTCTGTTAAGTGTCCTTTTAGGTAGCTGTTCCTGAGCTCAGATCTCCTCTTCACAACCCTTCCCTCTTCATAAACATCTACAGGCAGGCCGATATCTTCCCTTTGGCCAAGAAGATACTGACCTTTGCCATCAAAATTCTGGCACAGGATGATGGAGAATTGAAAATATTTTGTATGCATTGAAAACACTCTAGCAATTGAAAACTAATCTTTGCGTATTTTCTGTATTTGACCTGGGTTTAAAAAGGAAAACCTAAAACGCTAAGGACAAAAGCTGGCATTAGGAATATTACTCATGTTTCGAATTAGCCGAGCAGCCTTTGCTCTTTGTGTAAGAGGTTTGCAACTTTGAGACAATAAGATCCAAAGGTAAATATGTTTTAAATACCATGCTGATCTCTTCAACTCTCCAGAAAACAAGAGTGTGAATATTAGTATGCATACTAGCATCTGTTGAGGAGTGGATCTGAAACTTAGAAAATAGAGGCAAAACCTAGACTATGCGTGTAAATATAAAATTAGCGTAAACAAGTCTTCACATGACAAAGTATTTTTTCCTTTCCTACATTTTGTCTTTACATATAAATGTGATTCATTCATCGTTATAGCCTTCTGCTGGGATTCATGCAATATAGTAAGGAGTAACTCAATTCACGTTTGGGTATTTATGTTCCATGCAGTAAAGGAAAGCTGTTATGTACAAATGAATGGATTAATTTATGTTAACCATAACATTGATTTCTTCACATTTGTGAGTCGGTGAATACAGATTAGACCATCTCCATGCAAGATTTTTAAGTTTAGGACATCCCTCAAATTTTGTAGACTGACGTAGGAGTACTGTGAATCTAATTCCTTCCTAGAAAAGCATGTAGCGTTGTGTTTGCTGGTCTGATGAAACCTCCCTGCTCAACCAGAACATAAACATGACACTACAGTTCTTCTCAGCTTTGATATTTTTCAGCTTTGATGGACCTGTGAAGGCAGACATTGCATTTAGATTTATCCAATATTGCCATCAAAAGATGGTCATTAAATAATCTTAATGAAGCTCTGAAGCTGGAGACATAAAGTGGCTGAATGCTGTACCTCTGGGTTATTATTCTGCATGCCATTTTCTTCAATTCACTGGAGGAAAGATGCTGTAGCAAGTCTTTTCTTTCAAACTGTTTGCTTTGTATCCAAACTTAGATGTGAAAAACTTTATCATCATTCAGCAAAGGTAGTCTAACACCAGTTTTGGTGAAACTGAGTCAGCTTTGTCTGACACACGTTTAAATATTAGCACAGCTTTGCACATGTCTCTAGGAGAAATAAATAGAAGATTATGTTCTCTTTCAAAGGAATAGCTTTGCAGTGGATGAAAACTTGGGGGGGTTTGTCCCATAAAAAAGAATCTAGAATAAAAAATAATACGAAGCATGATCTCACAGTGTAGACAAGGTTCAAGCTTTACTGAAATGTTTTTCTTCTTGAGTTAATTGCATTATTTGAGCATATTAAAAATACTGAGCTCTGAATAAGAGCTTCTGATTTTTTGGTTAGTTAAAGGGATATGTGAAAACAAGATTAACCACGTAGTCTGTAGTTCTCAAGAACACAACTTGCACTGCTTATGAAGGTGTATCATAAATGTTTTTAAAGTTCAACAGGAACTGCTCTTAGTCAGCTTCTCTTCATGTCTTTATCAGATTTCTGTACCTCTTTTGACCCTTTTTTCTTGCTTTTTTCCCCTCTTCTTCCCCAAGTAATGGCTTAGTATTATTTTTTCACTTAATTTTGTGAGATGATCATCAGTCTTGACTGGAGAGAGAGATTAAAGAAGAGATAAGTGCCTACTTACTTCTCCATTCACTTGCAGTTAGTAGGAGGTTGATGTGTTCCTCTGGGGTGGATGTCAGATCCACTGAGTGACTAGTAATAATTTGGAGAGTTAGTGCAGTTAACTTGTTCTTGCATAATTTACAGCCAGCAACTAGCATGAAATAGATAGAGAAATTACGGAAAATGCATTCTCCTCCCCTCACCCAGTCACTAAGGGTTCTTAGAGAAATTGAGCATTACTGATGTGTGTCTGATGGCTGCTGAAAGTGAGTGTGCACATGTGTGTGGGCGTGCAGGAGGACCAAGTGCCTTTGGATGCCTCCTACCTGTCATTATGACCTGAGGGGGTTCATCAAACCAGTCTTTCATTATTGGTTATTGTAATAAATATCTTGCTTGAATAAAGGGTGTGTCCAGGTTTCTTTTTCGCCCCTCAAAGGAGACATTATTACAGTATTGTTTCTGGTATTTCAGGAAATCCAGTGAAATGCCCAGACAAGTTCTCACTGAAGATCAAGTCAAGCAGTTTCTTAATAGTCAGAAGTCTTCTAACAGTTGGGTTTCACCTGAGTGGTTGCAGTATCCTGAGGTCTCAGCTTTGGAAAGATTTATGCAGCAAAGAATGTCTGCTTTTCTTTTATCAAATGAACTCTTTTTTCCTCTTAGCTGCATAAAGTGTATCGTGTATTTTTCTGTGGTTTTTGTTAAACAGCTACAGGTCTTTACTAAGGATTTCTAACTGTTGCTGTGCTTCTGTCTTTGGGTTTGGCTAAAACCACAGACATGGTAGAAGCGGGGCATCTCACCTGAGGTCAAACAGGCAGACCTACAGCCAGTGCAGGTGTCCCAGACCCTCCCTTTTTAAATTGTAATTACTTCTCCAGCCTGACTCTATTTGGATGATTTTTTCTTTCCTTTATCACAATCTTTGGCAACCCTTTGGAAACACTAACTGAAAATTATATTTGTTTTTCCTAAAATGAGAAATGCTTATCACTCAGACTGAGGTCAGACTGTGTTGCACAGAGTTAAATGTTGAATAACTGAGCTGTATCATCCCGACTAACAAATGTGACTACTTTGCGCTTTTTGTCTCCTGGTGCGTCCTTGCAGGGTGATGCTGGTTATCCCTCAGTGTGGTGGCGGGGTTGGAGAGAAGAAGAGACTCTCCTCCTCTCCTCCAGGGAGAGGAAGAGTTACTGCTTATGAAAGTTAAGCATTTTTGTCAACGTGGGATGGAGACAAATTTCAAGAATGCAAATATTTTCATGCAACAGATCCTTGATGGTTTTGTGAGTTATTTGTGAAAGATGTGCACTCTGGCTGAGTTCTTAGCTCTGAAGTGAAGCAAGCATAATACATGTTTGTCACATCTCCTGTCCTTACCCAGCTACTGAGATACTTCCAAATTGCCGTGTTTGAGAAAAGGCTACTGAATCTAACAATTTATAACACTGTTTTCCTCAAACAAACTCCTTAGGAGGTTATAATCTTGGAGAGGCAGATCCATGAGATTGTTGCTATACGTTGCTCACCAGTCACGCCTTACTGTGGAAGACTAATGTTAGAGAGTGAAGAGTCTCTGTTAAAGAGGGCATGTTACGAGTTGATATCTAAACTGAGTTTCTTACAGACCTCTGCAGGTGTCAAACTCCAGATTTCAAATGGAGTTGAAGAATTTGAAAGCAGAACGAGCAGAATGAACCAAACATGCAATAGCTATAGAGGGCCAGATTGCTTTTAAAAGGAAGCAAAAGTCTTACAGAAGGGGCAGAAAGTATTAAGAACTACAGAAGCAAACAGCATGTAGGCATTGCCAACTGCTGTGAGAGAAGAGTTCTCTAGCCACAGTGCTTCTTAAGGGAAGCAGAAATAATAAAGGAACATAATTTAACAAAGCAATTACAGGAAATATGCCAGAGCATGGTTGACAGTAGAAGTAAACTAGACTTCATAAAACCAGACAATGCTGTAAAGATCATCCAATTTGCAAAACAACACTATTATGAAAAAGACAAAAGCAACAGACTATTGCTAACATTTAAAAAATAAACTACACATAAAATAATCTATTCAGTCTCCAGACAAGCCAGCCAAAGGATATCCATGAGACAGTTTACTGGGTATCTTGCAGGATGTTAATACTGCTTGGAGACACTAATTCCAAAATAAAAGTATTTAAGCTACTTAAATCATACCAACAGACCAGTAGTTCTGGACAAAAGGCATTAAATGTTAGTTTAATTATAGAGAATATTAAATTATGTATATGCAAAATCCCTAGACCCTTAATAGATCTCCTGCACAATCTTAAAAACATATATATACAAAAGAACCTGGAGTGAACAGACCGAATCACGGTTGGGTCAACTCGTTAATGAGACGGAAAGAAGAAAGGGTGCTAGCATCTAGATTTAGTAGTACTGAAATATGGAGAACACCTACTCAGTTTCATGGCATGTAACACTTCTGTTTGTTAAGTCAAACTCTTTCTCTTTGTTCTTAGTAAACAAACCAAATAATCCTGCCTACTTACCTTAGCAGAGCTCCAGCCAAGTCACTTTAGCAGGAAACAGGGAGAGAGATCAGCATTCATGACTTGTTTTTCAAGCCAAATATGCAAAACAACCCACCTCACAACTAATATCGGAAGATGAAAAACTGATAACATGATCTGGCAGATCTCAAAAGGGATCTTAAAAAAACCTTTGGCTTAGTCCCAGGTTTAGGAATTAAATATTTATCCAGTGTCAAGTCCAAATGTTGCAGTAAAAGTTAACAAGGCCCTACAAACAAGTTTCCCCTTTTTATACCAGACACAAACCAAAGCTTTCTCCGTCATCCTTCCTCTCCACTATGGTTGTACAGTATTCATGCAGACAGCCTGTGGAAATTAATAAATCCTAGGTGAAATGGACAGAGAAGACAAGGAGCATGTATGAGTTTTTAAAGTAGACAATAAAGTGGTATTTTTGTCACTTCAATTGCAAGTTGAAAATATTGACTTGTAAATGTAGTTTTCAGATAAAGACTAATGTCTACAAATGCTGATTTGTTTTAATCTTCTCATGACTATAAAATCTCACAATATATGTATTCAAGGTAATAGGTAAGTCAGTGGAGAGCACATCTCACGGGTGTTGTTGTGTATAAGAAGTGTATCTAATTCAGGCATACCACAAGCTGAAATGCAGGGGCCCTGGGAAACTATCCTTTCACTTCTGGCTTTAGAACATGAAAATAAATGGAGAACTGCTGTATGGAAGGGCACAGAAAAGAGCAGATGATATTAAAAACACATTATTTTTCTAAAGTAAATTAGAAAACAGATGAAACCATAAAATTCTCTCATCAGTCAAAACTGGACCCAAAGAAGTCCCTTGACCCTGAATCAGTTTTATTTTCTAGGCATTACCTGTTGTCCTCATGGGGAATTTATTGAAAGACCATCAATGTAAAATAAATCGTTTATGTGGCAAATGAGAATCCAAGGTTAAAAAAAAAACACTCTGCAAAATCTTGACAGAATGGAGAGAGGTGCTGCTAAACATAATACAGTGTTATTGGGTAAATTGAATCTGAGTGGTGATCACACTGGTCATTTTAAACACAATAAGCACTGAAGAGAGTGGAATAACGCCTCTTCCTAAAAACAGGATGCTTATGTCTCTAGTTCTTTCAGGGAGTAAAGAACCTCTAAGCCAAACCAGTATCTGATCAGTTTCTCTAAGAACAGCAATAAAGGGCTGAGACAGTGCTTATACTTTTTTCTAAACCCTGCCTCTCAGTGCTCATTTCTGTATTTGGTAGCACGGAAGTAAACTCCACTAGATCTCAGGCGAATCTGAAAACCTGTCAGCGTAGTGCTGATATGATATTACCTGAATTATTGAGAAGATTGAAAATGTTGAAATACTTTGCAAGGCTTCCTCAGTTTGCAGCAACATTTTTTTGGGTTTTTTTTTGTTTTTTTCCAAATCTATGCAGAAAACTGATACACTTTTGGAAAATATTCATACTTCTAGTGGATACTATTTCTTGCTTCTATATCCTTCAAGGAATTAGTCTTAGCCCCCTTAGTTTTTGGAGTTTCTTGGTACACCAACACTGCTCTTGGCAGAAGATAACCATAGCTTGGTAACCATTCTTGGATTTATTGCTTAACAGCAGAAATTTGTCCTTAGGCATTACATGATGATTTCTTAAGCTGATTGTTTCTGAATTTTAGGTTTTCATTTGGATTATACAACTCTATGTGTCTAGACTTTATATTTTATTTTATTGTTTTTGCTTATGACATGTGTGATTTGTTTGTATAATTACCTGGAACATATGTGGACTTGCTACTGGAAGAGACACATAGCCCTCATCCAGCTGGTATGTGGTTGAGTGAATCAGCCATCTCAATTATACCTACAGAGTAGGTAGGTCACTGCCAATCACTGCGAGGAAGAAAGCCAGAGAGCACTTGTGAGAAAATATGTAGAGACAGTCCTTGAGAGAAGAAGAGGACTAAAGCTTTCACAGGTGTTTTATTTTGAAGAAAGGCAGTGCCTCCCTGTCTTCTTCCCCTCTCTCTCTTGAAAAAAAAAATCTAAGTTATCACTTTACTTCTCCCACTGCAATCTGACACAAAAGACCTTCTCAAATAAATCACTCGTGCAGTTGTCTGTATGACACAGTGTCAGATGCTGTCTTTTTGATAAGTTCATTTCCTAAGCAATTTGTTTAACCCTTTTTATAGATGTTGTTTTCTCTGACTAAGTCATGAGTCATTTTCAACACATGAGTATTCCAGGGAAATGTCACACTGGTCGCTTGTTTCTCTGCCTGCCTGGCTTTGCTATATAATTTTTATAAGCCAAAATACAGAGTTCTTCCTTTGGTTTGTCCTGTTCTGCTGACAGCTGGCTGTCATTAGCTCCAATTGGGCTACTCTATAGGCTGATCTTATAGTCGTTATAAGGCCAGTGAAATATTTGGGAAAGACCCACCCCCCAAGAGCACCAAGCAAAATGAAGAGGCTCTTAGGAGCCATTAGGAAGGGTACCACTCGTCAAATTTGTGCTGTGATCATAATCTCAGAAGTCACTTCCAGGTTGCACTAAAGTAGCCACCACCGATAAAATGAGATTGTCTAGGAAAAATCAAAGTGTTCCTTTTTCCTCCCAAGGACATGCTTTAGGAGCCAAAAGCTGTCATTTAACAGAACAGATGGGCTGAGGGCTTGTAAAGGGTCTTGTTTGGTTTTCCTCTTGGGGAAAAAAAAAACCTTGCCATTTTACAAAAAGCTCTTCTTAGCAGTTTATATTGTAAGCAATCCTCACAAATTCAAAAAAAGCATGCCCAAACTCCTTTGGATTTTCTGTGTCATCTTCACCTGAGGGCAGCCAGGGACAAGTGTTTGCACCCAGGTGTGGCGACAGAAGGCAAGAGCAGAGACTGTGGCAATCTCAAAAGAAAGCTTCCCTTGGGAACTGACTTCTGAAGAAGCAAATGTAATTATTACGAGTCCCGGGCATGCCTGCTGTCACAAAAAAGGAGTGTCCCAAGACTATTCCAAGATACTGCAGTTGGTAGCTATAAAACTTTTATCTAGTTCAATGTAAGTGCAAGGCTCTTGTTTCCCTGTCCCACTCCCTTCATCTTCCCCCTTCTCTCCCTCTCTTTTTTGTTTAAAACTCTAGACACTTGAACTCCAATGGTCTGAGGATGTTTTTAAAAGGAAAATAAATTAAAACATTTTCTGAGTAAAGTGGTACTGCCTTGTAGTACACTTTGTCTTGTGGCACACATGTCCTTGAAAGCCAGGTACCCTGTTTGTGATCTTAATCTCTCCTGAATGGCTGCTGTGCTACAGCAGCATGAGCTGTGTGCATCTGGAGAGTTTTATCTCGGAGACCCTGCGTAGATCCCTTGGATAGCCTTTGAATGTTCTGTTCTTTTCTCTAATGAGTTACTGCTGCTTGTAAGCATGCTGTACTTCAAAGGCCTAAGGGCATTAATCATTCTTTTAAGGCTTATGTGATGAGAGACATGGATGCTGGAATTGCTACCAGGGAGAGACAATTGGATCCTGACCACTCCTTGTCAGGGTAATTTTGGAGCTCATACCCATAAAGGACTGAAGCCAACACCCTTTTGTCAACATTTGTATTCATACTGAAGGAGAATGAGTGTGTTTTGAAACTCTTTGCTAACCATGAGAATATTCCAGCCTAATTATGTCATCTAAACTTTTGAAATATTCTTTGTTCTGTTTGTAGGGCCATACTGTGGTAATGTGATGCCTGTCCCCAAAGAAATCATTCTGGATAGCAATGAAGCAACTATTCACTTTGAGAGTGGATCCCACGTGTCAGGACGAGGTTTTCTGTTGTCCTATGCCAGTAGTGATCATCCAGGTAAAGTGAAATCCAAAAGTACCAAAGGATTAGTGGCATAGTCCTCCGTATTTCATTATCTTCTCTACACACCTAGACTTTAGCCCAAATGTTTGGTCCTAAATATTTCCAGATTAGCATGAATCATGATATTTTTGATAACATGTGTGGAAGAAGCAGTTGGAACATTAACCACATACAGTAGCTGCTATCTTACCTAGAAAATTTTCAATATAGGCCCAGTGAAAGACAAAATTACTACCTTTTCCTTGAAGCTCCACTGTATTCTGGGCTTCAGCATCTAACACACAGTGATAGGGTGAAGGGATAGGAGAGATTAAGATTTGATTCCTACATTTAATATTCTAGAGGTCTGTGCAACTTTGTTGAAGGTGTAAAACATAAGAGCAGAAGAGGGAGATGAAAAGAATGAGGGAAAACCATAGCCATTGCTTTTTATCTAATGAAATAATTTAAGCATTATACAGAGAAATCTTTAAATGCAATTTCACGTGTAGCCAAATATTTGTCTGTATTTCTACGTCCTGCAATGGGGATTGACATTTGTAAACTTTTCACAGATCTAATCACATGTTTGGAACGAGCTAACCACTACACAAAGACTGAATACAGGTAAAGACAGCTTGCAGCTCTCTTCACTGTGGATTGCTTTGCTGTAGCTGTCATCTGATTCAATTGTTAGAAAATGTCATATAAGGCAGGTACAGTCTTGGTTTTCTGGAGAATTTTTTTTTTGTGCTCTGATGCTATAATAGTCTGAGGCCCAACTGTAAGAAGCAGTAGTGTAGAATGGAAGTCTGCAGCCCAGAAAAAGGAGGGAATAGAGTTACAAAGCAAGTCTCATTTGGGCTTACGTATGCATGGTATATGTAAAAAGAGTTTCTGCTTTGAAATTCAAAGTAGTATTAGATTCCAGTGCTGCTACTGAGAGCAGATCACGCCCTAGCTGACACAATGTTATCTGAGGACAAGCTATGATTTCTTGGTTCCTTGAACCTTGTGATAGAATTTGAAATGGTAATAAATTGTGCTCTTCTGGCTGCTGTCTGGTTGTGCATGTAGGCTTCTTATCTGGGCTGTGCTGAAAACTTGCGTGGCAGCATTTCTAGAACAAGAGAATTAAACAGAAATACCCTTGCACAACTGCTTTTCTGGTTCTGTGTGTGCTTCTGTGTGCAGTCCACTCATGAACCCAAGGGCCTGTTTATTTACCTCCTAGACTCACTAACAGACCATCAGCCAGAACTTACTGCCAAGATGTTTATTGGTTTGAGAGCATGTCTTTTGTACAAGTTTGTTTCTGTGTATTGTTGCTACATTTCATATTTTTAAACAAGCCTCTCTTCTCTCACTACAGCAGATACTGTCCTGCTGGCTGCAGAGACATAGCAGGTGACATTTCTGGGAATATCGGAGAAGGATACAGAGATGTAAGTACACAGGATAATGAGGAGAAAATTATAAACACAGAAGAAAAAAGCACAGCACAACTTTGTTTCGCTGATTGACTTTTCTCAGTAATTCTTCCCAGCTGTGTTAGATATACCTTTTATTATCAGTATATGAGTACGTTATCAGTATATAAGCACATGGAGACACTTTTCAAACAGACCAATCAATTGTGTGAGAACAAAGTCCACTGATTGTCAAATACACCTACTGACTTCTGGTTTCTGCCTTTCTGGAAAAAACCTGCATAGGGTTTGTCCCTCTTGAGGCAGTGGTCATCGATGTACTAAATATTCCTACAATTTCAGCTTTTACTTGTTCGGAATTCATGTGCATTTATTTTATAAAATTATCTCTTGTAGGAAGAAAAAATACATTTCAGTGACATGGGTTTTCTTTAAGATTATGCCTGCAGTATCCCAGCAATTTCCTCTGAGATGAAATGAATATTACACACTGCCTAAACACATCCCACTAGTAGCTACCAACCTCTAGGGTTGTTTTAACTGCTCATTCTTTAATGCAAAGAAGTTGCCTGAGTGGTTGCATTTGACCACAGTTCACATCACACAGTGCTCTGCCCTTCCTGTACTCCTCACCCTGGACTCTTCCCATCATACCTGTGAAATCGTTATGTCTCTCATGGTGGAGTAAGGTTTAATCATACCACTTAAGTAAAATCCCACCTTATCACAAATAAAGCAGTTGCTGAGTTTACAAAAAGTCAGCATTCACGTTCAACCTGTTTGTACAGTTATTCAAGCACACCTCTCCAGCCTGGCAAGTGGCAGAGCTGAAGAAACAAAGAAATGCCACATTACATTCTCATTAGCTGGAGTAATTCCTCCCCTTCGTTCAGGGTGATTAGGAATCAAAAGCAGCACATGGCATGACCTCATGCAGATCTTATCTGCGCTGAGGAATTTTTGAAAGAAATTTTCCCTCCACTGCTATGGGGGATTCAGGTTTTCCAATGCGAAGGGCCTACAGGGTTCCCCTGGAGCCCTGCTGCGTTTGTGTCCCCAGTCCTCCCAGCCCTCCCTGGAGAGGACAACCCTGCACCCCAGCTTGCCAAGTAGTGTAGCCCGAACTGGCCTGTGTGAACCACACGAATCTTTGCCAGCAACTTCCTGGGAATGTCTCCTTTGCACCTTTCCTCCGCTAGCCCTTCTCTGCTTTGCCCTAGCCCAGTGGTATGTTATTGCCACCTAGCTGGCACACATGTTGTCCTGCTTGTATTTTTCAGCATTATCCCACCTGAGCCACTGGCAAATGGGCTATACTTAAAACTCAGCAGAAGCTAGTCAACACTTAGCCAAATCCCCTTATGTATGCCATGACTCAAATCCTAAGGCACAATAATAGATAAATCTGCCTTCAAGCAAGTCCATCAAGTAATTATCATTTTCTCTTTGCAAAGAAGAGTTGCCTTGCCTTTGACTTTGTTTTTCTGAGGAGTGACACAATATTTATTAGGTTAAAATCTTACAGCACCTTCTCAGAAGCAGATTATTTGCTTTTTCATTTGATGAAAAAAAAAAAAAGGTGACTTTGGAAATGTGTTTTTTTCAAAGATTACTGTTTTCCCTCCCTTACCTCTTATTCTTCTTGAGCCTTTGCCGGATTTTATGAGCTGTAATACCTGTATACTAATGGCTTGTAAGTGAAAGCATTAGCGGTTTGACAAACTCATCCCCTGAGCTTTGGCTTCTGCTGGTTTCTGCCTTTCAGACCTCATTACTGTGCAAGTCGGCAATACATGCAGGTGTTATCGCAGATGAACTTGGGGGTCAGATCAGCGTCACTCAGCAAAAGGGCATCAGCCGCTATGAAGGCGGTGTCGCCAATGGCATCCTCTCGCACGAGTGAGTACCGCTGGTGGGGATGGTTCTGGGAACAACCCCTGGGGCACAGTGCACTGCCCAGAGCAGTAGAAGCAGGTGGGGACTCTCTTTTTGGCAGAAAAAGATGTTAGGTGTGGGTCTAGGGGGTTTTAGGCTTTGTTTCTACAGCTTTATTAAAATAGTGTTGGCATTGGATATAGGAAAATGTTCCAAGTTTTCAGTGGCTCTATACCATGTTGAGCAGTATTTTCTTATTTTTTTTCTTCTTTTCCTTCCAAAACATATTTGCAAATTACTTTGTTAGCAGATAAGTGAAAGTATGATGTTCTACAACAAACACCTTTAATCAACGTGCTAATAAATCATGTTAAATTGATGTTAAAGTTTAAAAAAAGCTAGGAAGAATGAATAAATAAGTGCCATTGAGCTATAGGGGATTTAATGAACAACTTCTTAAACATTGTGCTTTTGACATGTTCAGAATTTTTTTCTTTTAGAATATTTATAGCAAGGGTGTTATATTTACCACTTATCTTCTGACTTTTAATTGTACTGTTGTTGAAGTAGAAATAAATCCTCTAATCTCTGTCCAGCACAGTAAGCCATTCCAGTAACTGCCTCTGTCATTCCTGTTGGTTTATATTTTTTTAATCTTCAGAAGTTATCTGGATTTTACATGAAGCTGCTTTGTTGTTGTTGTTGTTGGAAGGAAAAATTCCTCAATCCCATAGCCTACAAGAGCTAAGGGAATATGTCTTTTTTATACTCCTTTCCTGTTTTCCCCATGATTTCTCCACACCTTCCTGACAATTTTACAATCATGGTTTCATTAATGAGAATGAGAAAATAAAAAAAAGTATTAGTTTGATCTATCACTGTGCTTCAGCACAGATTCAAATACTTTGTATATAGTGGCACTGGAGTATACAAAGCTGGGTAGCATACAGACCACTTGTGAAAGGCATATAAAAAGCCCAAGTATTTTCTGTTTTTCTTACACATGTCGTCTGAAAGTTAATTGCCTAAGAAAATTAATATAAATTTGTCTCAAGTAAAGCAGGACTGAGAGCTCAGCTCAGGCACCAAGCCCCTCCATGAAACAAATAATACAAATTCTTTCCATCACACATGCCAGTTTAGTGAAACCTTAAATTAAATATTTTGTGCCTTAACTAAAGATGTTAGAGAACCATTTACATACATTTGTATGTTCGTGATCCCAGAGAATCCCAGAAGGAGTAACTCAGACAGTAGCACATAAAATGTTGTAATGAGAGGCCGCTTGGATTCCCATTTGTATTTTTTTTTCACAGTACAAGAGCTAGTGGGCAACAAATAAGGCATAGAAGACAGCAAATGTACATGTGCTGGGGTGAAACACTGTTTCCATAATTAACCCATCACCTTAACTGCCTAACATCCTTTTAATGTTGCTATTTACAAAATATCCTATACATTTCACATAAGTAATAGAAGTACCCAAGGAGACACAAACTTGTCTCTATTGCATCAAGTGGGAAAACTCCCATTTACTTGAAGGAGAGCTGAAACGTGTACTTCCAGGCTGAAGCAAGCCCTCAGGGCTCAGATTTAGCCAATTTAATGTGAGGCCCTTGAGAGAGCACCCGAACAAGGGGTGCAGCCCCCTCAGCTCTCCTGCATCCTGGGGCAGACAGAGGCACTCCATGAGCATGATGCACATCTCGAAGGGACTGAGTTGCCCTGAGGAGACAACCATCACTTTCTACAGATTATACAGGCAGCCATAGGTAAATGGGTTCATACTGTGTCGGATGCCTGCAAGCTAGATGGCACAGATTTTGAGAAAAATCTGAGTGTGAGAACAGAGCTTCCTGGGATGCTTCTGCTGCTTCTGGCAGCTGGGACAATCCCAGGGGCAGATGAACTGTCGGTGTGAGACCACTATTGCAGGAGAGGGAAATTGGAGAATGCGGGGAAATCCTTTTATTTCGAAACATGAAAAAGTGATCCTAGAAACAGTAGGCCTATTTACTAAGGAAGTCAACCAATGCATTTCATGATTTAAAAAGGCTTTTGTAAGAGGTATTGACAAAGTTGTGTGCCACAAAGTTGTGTGGCAACAAAATTCTGTGGAGCAGCCAATGCTTGTGAGAAAAAATTGGTGCTTAGATGGTGCTTTAAGAGCTTTTTAGACACTCCTAAATAAAAGTTTATTCAAGTTTCTAAAATTTCATTTGTAGTGGATTTCAGTATTAAAGATTTAAATTATTTAGTGACTTGAGCCGAGACTGACCTCATCAAAAGCCGCTTCTGGAGTGCATCGAGCTGTTAAATACCTGCGTTGTAATGTGATGGTGGAGTTATGTCTCACTCGCTCACCAGCCCTCAAGAGCTGACCTCAGCCTCCCTCTCTCCATTTCTCAGTGTGCTTGTTACACTCTGGCATCTGTGAGGTTTGTGGTTCTAGTGATCCATGCATGGACCTGCACTCACAAATGCTATAATGTGGCTGGATTTATTGGGCATTTTTGATATGCCAGTACAAATATACCGGGGTTTAACTGTGTCACGTGAGCTGGCCTGTGAACATACATCCGTGCACGTGAAATAATTTGTCTTTGAAAATGCAAGAGACAGCATGCTCATGAATTGTGAAAGATGAGATTTGGGTTTAACCTGCACCGCTTACATTGCTTGAGACTGACTCTGAATAAAAAAAAAAATGTTAACAGAAATTTATTATGGGAAGCATCATCCTTTTTTTGCAGAGCTACCTGCACAGGTCTCCCAGGCAGTCCCACCACCAGTACTGTTGGCTAGGCAGGATCTAGTCAGGAAAATGAGGAGCACAGGGTAATACCATCCCTTAAAGGACAAAGTGAAATTTGTGTGACAAATGCCACCTGTCACATTAGGAAACTGATGAATTACCACTCACTGAATTAGTTTGTCCTCTTCAGTGGCTTGCAGAATTATAGCAGAAATATTTCAGATTGATTTCATAGCTTTATAGACCTCAGAAATACTAACCTCCTCCCTTTCTTTGCTAAAATTGCAGCCCTCTATTTGAAAGGTATCTGGGTGACTTTTTTATTACAAAGCTTTATCTCATAAATAAGTATTTGAGGAGCGCTGTGATTTCTGTTTTGAGTAGGTTTTACTGATCACCATAAGTGTATATTTTTTTTCTTTTATCTTGAAATGTATTGCTTTGAATTCACTAACAAAGCAAAATTGTTTTGACTGGTTTGAAGTGAGCAGAGCACATCTGATTGCCCCTGAGGATTGCCTTGGGGGGAAAGATGTGGGAGGGAAGGCTTGAGTTTCTCCTTCGAGCTACTCTACCACCTACATGCCCAAATAAAACAGCTCCCTCCTAGTGCTCTCCGTCATCTCTGAAGGGCTTCATTTGCCTGTAGTCATTAGTTTTCCCTCAATGACAAAAAGAAGCAGTGTTTTTATTGACCTTGACATGTGACCACTTTCCTATTCCCCGTTTGCAGTGCTCTCAAAACATCCAGCCGTGTGCACCACTGTCAGCCCACAGCCGGTACCTTGGGGGGAATCTTCCTCACCAACAACAAAGGGAGCTGTCTCGACGCTTAAGTTGTTTTACTGCTCAGCCGTGCTGGCCGAGGCTTTTCGAAAGGGGCAAGTGATGCATGCAGCTAATTGGAGTGACATTGAAGGGCTCAGATTTTCAGGAATCCAAACTAATTTCACGTTAAATCCTGGGGTTTTGTTTGTATTAGACAGACAGTCAGGGTCATCACTTCTGGAATGAAAACTCAGGAGCATCTCATTAGGAATCAGAAAGTGGCTCTTTCTGAAAGCTCTGCTTTCCCTTATGGTGGTGATTTTATCTTCTCCTGCATTGTACAGAGTTGTATGGAGTGGCCCAAGAAATGGCTTTTCTCCTGAAGCAAAGCAGTCCATGTCAGAAGGAGGAAGAAAAGGGGAGTCATAGATGTGGTCCTGTTAATGGAGCAAAAAGAACAATTCCTGATGGGAGCTGTTGGTCATGATTATAACAGAGCTGGTTCCCACACAGATTAAAACAAGGAGTGGATTTCATTCAGTCTGACTGATACATCTGTAGCCCAACTGGGAACACTCAGAGCTGATGCGATTTAGTCACCATCAAGCATAACTGTTTCGTGGTGCTTAAGGCTGGATTTTCTTCAAACTAGATGTGGACTTAGACTAATTGAAAGTCATTGACTTCAGTGAAGTTGCTCTAATTTAAGCTATAGTAGGTGAAAAGAGACTCCCAGTGCTGGGTCAGTGCACCACTGGTAGCTCCAGATCCTCTCAGCTTTCCCACTCCTGACTGTCGCTGGTCTGAGGAGCAGAAGCAAAAAGCTTTTCCACAGTGGTACAGGGTCCATGCAGAGGAGAAAAGTATAAGTAAGTAGCAAGAGTAACAGGCTGATGGGACGGGGAGTCACTTTACAGGATAAAAAAATGCTCAAAACCGCTAAAAAACTGATCTGAACTCAGTCGTGGTGAGAGATGCACAAGAGTTCTCTTACTGAGGGCGGTAACGAGAGATATTTTGCTAGATAAAAATTTACTCTGAAACGGTACCTTGGCGTTCCAGTGATTGCCTCCTGAAGTACCTTTTTCTTTTCTTACAGAGGTTCGCTGTCAGATAAGAGGTTTATATTTACTTCCAATGGTAAGAATAATGGCATTATTTTTAGCTATTCAAATTTTACCTTTTTATTTAAGTATTTTCTGTGAAAGTTTTGAAAAGTAGGGGAATGTCAGACTGTGTCTAGGAAGGATATTTTAGGACAGCAATTTTTTTAAAATTGGCAAGTTGAATAAGAAAATTGAAGAGATGTGAAGTGAGCTAGGGAAAAAAAAAAGGACCAAATAGGAATAGGTCATACGCACATAGATGAGAAACAGAAATAGTATTCTACTGTTACATTTCTGGTGCCAGCATATGAAAAATGGCAATAAGATAATCCCATTTCTATGTTCTTTAGGTTGCAGAAAATAAAGCAGTTTTTCTTCAGACATTTATAAATTCCATCTTTGTAATACAAGAAGAGAAGGAAAACATAGAGAGGAATGAAAATATATTTACATTGCACTGATACAGAACAAGTTTTTGTTTATGACTTTCCAAGATGCAAAAGCGTCTTTAATCTGTCAAGCTGTTAATTTGCATAAAACATAGCAAAGAGGGGGGAAAAGTTCGCACTCGTTCATTTGAATTATATTTCAGTCATCTGAGATAAAATCATTTACTATTCCACTGAAAACTGTAGAGCATGTACAGACCTTTGAAGTTGCCAGGGAATTATTTTTAACTTCATTGAAACCTTATTACACCAGCCTGTTTTCTCTGAAGAACCTTGATGTGCAGAAGTTTTGTGGGTTCTTTGGTGGAGTTTGTAATACTTACCTGCAGCTATTATCTTCATGATGTCACCTCTTGGCAGCAGTATCAAGGAGCTTCTTGAATGAGTAACTTTCCTAGCCCTAATTGCAGCTAAGAATCATGAAGTATTTACAGTAAAGTGTTCCTTTCAGTACAGTGCCTGCATCTGAGAAATATTTTGTACAGCAAAATTAGTTAATGCCAATCTTGAAACATAAATATGGTGTTTCAGAAGGAAAATTTAAAAATGTAAGAAATCTTCACCAGAATGGTATTAAACTGCAGAGGTTAAAAGACAAAATGTCAAGGGAAAAATAGCAGATGTAGTCAGAAGGTGTCATGTATGTAAGAGTTAAATTGGTAAAGGAGAGGGACTGTGGCACTCTGGTACTGGATCACCCACTACAAATTGACTGGCAAACACTATAGCTAACGGATAGCATCAGGCTAGCACTAGATTAAGCAACATCTGACTTCGCTGTTGTGGGTGGTCTTCATATGTTGCTAGCCTAATGTAAAAATATGCTGTGAAAATGCAAAATAACTCCTTCTGCCTCTGTATGGGGACTCCTAGGCTGCAATAAAACTCTCAGTCTGGAAGAGGGATTCCTCTCCAAGAGCCAGGTTACTGCATCTTCCTACTGGGAGGAGACCAATGAATTTGGGCAACTATTCCAGTGGTCTCCTGACAAGGCTTGGCTTCAAGTCCCAGGATTGGCTTGGGCCTCTAACCACAGCAGCAATCGTGAATGGTTGGAGATAGACCTGGGAGAGAAGAAGAGAATAACAGGTATGTCACTGTCTTTTTATTGGAAGCTGGGGTTTCAGCTGGAGAAGAAAGTGAATGCAGTTGAAGAGCTAATAATGTACTAATGCAATATTTCTTTCATTAAATGTAATGAAATGTTTTGCATTGAGGAATATTATTTTCAAATTTAAGAAATCAGAGCTATTTATAAGACTGGTTGTCCTACAGGGATATAGGATTGAACTCAACTGTCATCCATGCCTGGTGTGTAAGCATGCTGTCAGTCTCAGAACAAAACACTTAGAGAGGGACCAGCAGAGTCTGTATGAATGATACATGATTGCTTAGGCCAAATTAATTATGCAGTTCTGGAATGAATAAGAAACATTAAAGTCATAGCTTTGAAATAATGGCCCAGGTGAAAGAGATTCCCATTTCCAACTCCTGGTTTAGTTGTAGAAATGTAAATTACAGTTGCTGCTAAACATGTAAGGACTGCTGATATTAACCATAATATCAAAAAGCAATTACCATTTTTGGAGGTTGGAATTTGAGCTCTGTTAAAAATTCCATTTCTCTAAATTTACAATTTAAAACTTATTTTCATTCTTCACCCAACTTTTAAACTCAGTAACCACCCCTGAATTCCAGTTTGAAAAATGAATTAAGACTTTGAAGGAAAAGTTCTCCGAATTGTTTTGGCTTCTGTGTTTGTATTTGAAAATGTTCCTTTAAAAAAAGACACCAAACAAATGAAAATGTGTTTTGCATTTTGTTAAAAGGGATTAAGACCACTGGTTCTGGATCCACTATGCTGAATTTCAACTTCTATGTAAAGACATTTATAATGAACTACAAAAATAACAACTCAAAATGGAGAACTTACAAAGGAATTCTGAGCAATGAAGAAAAGGTAAGGGAAAGTGGGAGGGGTAGGAAAACACAGAGCAATAATGTGTATGCTGCCTTGACGCTGAAGGGCAGGTTTTCACTGTCAAGAAAGAGTAGGAGCTTCAGACTTGTCTAGACTTGGGTAGTCTTCACCAGTGTAATTTACGGCCATGGAGTAGATAGCAAGCTTGTCTAAACAAGGAAGTTATCCAGGGCTTCCTGAAGTTGTGAGACACACACAGGGAGGCATGTGTATGTGTGTATCCTTCTTTTAAAAAAACGGTGTAATTAAAGCTGTACAATGGGCTGTTTGGGCAAGTCTGCAAGCCTGTAGCTCAGCTCAGCGCTTGCCCGTGCTAGGAATGCTGTCCCAGTGCAGAAGTGTTGGTTGGTATGGCACCAGCAAAGCTGAGATTCAGCTTCAGATGTAGCAGGATGATCAACCCACCCCCCCCCAAGAGAAACAACTGACTGGTAAAAGCAGAGAGCTGCTGGTGCAGCTGTGCCTGCTCACTGGTGGGACTCTTCTGACACAGGTCTGTAGGCACAGCCTATGTCTGTTAGGAATTGATGTAACTGAACATAAAATAAATGCTCTTACACAAAAATACCTGTCCACACAACAGCTTTCACAGACTCTGAGTGACTTTAACAATAAACAGATAAAAGCAGTGCAACTAGTTCCTGCAGACAAAAGATGTGCTGCACAGGTTCATCTCATAACATTTTCCCCTGAAAACCTCACATTTCTTTTCAAACAAAAAAAAAACCCCAAAGCCCCCTTCCCCGCCCCCCAAAGTCAGACCTTCACTCATCATTTCTGAGAGAGCTCAGCTTGCCTCAGGATAAGGCTCTACTTGGTCCTCAGTCATGACGGCAGTTTTCAAAAACTTGGTAGAGCTGTAGAGAAAGTTCCTACTAGCTCTGATTTTCTTAGCTTAGAAATTTTTTCTTAGGCAAGGAATTTCACTGCCCAGTGTTACCTGGTGTAAAATTTTTCAGGTGTTAAAGTTAGGAGGTGTTGGCCCAAAAAGCAACAAATCAACCTAGTGGTGACCAAACTGTGAAGCCTAACTATTTTAAATCTGCTAGTTTGCAGTTTTCCACAATGACTTTTTATTTACAAATAATCTTGTGAAAGTATTATATATGATCTTAGTTTCAGATAAGGTGTGTGACAAAACTTGTCCCATCAGAACCCCAGGTGGCCTGTCATTTTATCTAAGATACGCTGAGTTCACTTCCCTATCTGATCAGGCTTTTCAGTTCTCCTAGATCATGCTGAAGTATTTCCCAGAACTAATTTTGCAAGGACTACTGTTCTGCACATGGTCTGAACTGATTCTGGGAAATACTGTATAAGTGCAGGAAAAATGAGACACAACCACATAGTTAATAGTCACTCTTCAAGCTTGATACAGAAAACTAACAGTTTTACTAAAATGTCTAGAAATATTTCACTTCAGTTTTTTCGTTTTACATTTTTATCCCTTGTTGCCCAAGTAAGGGTGCTGCAGTGCTATCAAATAAGAAATGATAGCATTATACCAGCATACATTACACAGAATTGAAACAGAGTGTTAATCTTTCTTCTCTGAGCTAACAGCAAAATGCAATCATCTGTCAGAACTAGAATTATTATTTTTTTCCAGAGCTCTAAATTCCAAAAATCTTGTGGCTGCATCCCAGATTATTGATACATATTTATTTTAGGATGTTAAATTAAAATGTTTGAAGTTGGATGTCAGGAGCACTTAGAAGAAAGAGACTTTTAAAACAGAGCAAACAACTTGCTTACGTTTCCTTGCAGGTGTTCCAAGGCAACTCCAACGCTGGTGACATAGTACGCAACAACTTCATCCCCCCGATAGTGGCCCGTTACGTGCGAATTATCCCTCAAACTTGGAACCAGAGAATAGCATTGAAGCTTGAGCTGGTGGGTTGTCGAATAATGCAAGGTATGGGATAGGCAGCACTCCCAAGGCACAGTGCCTCCCAAGCCCCCTGTGTTACCCCAGTGCCACTGATGCCCCCTTCTCTTTTGCAGCTAATAGTTCCTTTACGCATTCAATGTGGCAGAAACCAAGTCAGAGCACAGAAACCTCCCTTGGAAAAGAAGACAGGACTGTTACGGAGCCCATCCCGTCAGAAGAAACTAACTTGGGTAACACTACCTGGGCACTGCATTTTCTCTAGCATGTATCATGTCTGCAGCCCAGTCTGAGTGACCTTTAAACTTTCTCACAAATTTTCCCTTCAGACTTTATTAAAGGAGAGAAGAGGAAGGAACGTAGGTTCTTTTTGTCTTAAGCCACAGAAGGAGATTGAAAGCCTTAATTATCCTTGATTTGTGAAGCATCAGACTTTGGTTTCCCTGTCATTGGTTTATTTGCCAGGCTTGGTAGGTGGCTCAAGGGGCTATAGTGAGCATGCATCAGCATCTTCCTGAGGAGCTCTTCTTTGCTCTCTTCCTATATTTTTTAATTTTTGTAATATGTCAGGCAGTGGTCTCACAAAAATGTTACCTTCTCTTTATGCAACCAGTACTCTTCTCAGAGCAGGTCCTCAGCTTTAAGCAACACACTGTTAGTGCATAGTTGGGTAATTAAACACTTTTTCATAATGCCTGTGTTCATGGGAGGCAGGCTCAGAATACCTTAATTCTCATACTTCTCCCCAGATACGCAGTCTTCATCCTTTAACGTTATGGAGCTTATTTCTTAGATTTTAAACAAGCAAGCAACAAAATTTGTCGCTTATATTGACTGTTTGGTGGACCTATATCCAGGCAGGAATTACTGGACCCACTGCACCCAACCCTGCTACCCATTAGGTAGCTGATAGTTGTAGGAATGTCTCTGAAAAAAACTGGTCATAAGAAGCAATCACTGTAAGAAAAAAAGTTGTTCTGAAACTGTATTGCTTTTGCCAAGAGCAAACTCAGTTCATCTGTGCAGCGGTATGGGTAAATTGTACCCATGTTCACTGAAAATGAAATCTACTAAGATTTCATTCTGCTAAGTTGTAAATGCCCTGTGTACACCTGTACTAACTTATTCTCACAGCCTGGCAAGTGTCTGTAGGAATAGCGGAAGGCGTGCTGCTGACACAAAAGCCACCCCACTGCTAATTTCTAAATCCTTGCTGTACACTATGTTGTGCTAGATTTAGCAGGGGATAAACAGGTTTTTGCCTAGCTCCATACCTGGAAATCTTTGAACTATTTTGACTGAAATATTTCAACCAGATCAGCATGAGACAGATACTCAGCATGCAAAATTGCGGCCTCATTTGGCAGTTTTATAAGCAACTGAAAGCAGAGTTGTAAGTGGCTTTTTAAAAGTTACCTAGTGTGTAATAAGAACAAACTGCTCTTTGTAAGGATGCATATAGATATTAAGCCAAGTGTCAGCCTTGAGAAAGTATATTTAACTCTCTCGTGTCAACGCTGTTCAAGATAGGTACATGGCAACTAAGTACAGCTGAGGACTGGTCTCACAGTTTTAATAGTTTTACATTTTCATGCTCTCTTGCAAAGAGTGTTCCTGCAGGATTATCTGCCCTTTGCTTTATTCTCTGTAGTAAAAATTATCAGCCTCAGAGTAATTTGCCTCTTAAACTTTTATCCTTCTTTATTTTTCCTCATGCAGGCTTAAAGCTTACAGCTATAATTGTGCCCGTCCTCATCGTGCTGTGTCTGTTCCTGTTTTCTGGAATCTGCATCTGTGCAGCCCTAAGAAAGTAAGATACTGTCTTTTGTCATAGGAGTCATTTGTGGCTACCTAGCTAGCATGTCCAACTATGTGCCCTCTTTCCAGAGCCTCTTTACCAGGGAGCTGGAAACTGATACTGTTTGGCAGTCTTATTTTAAGTAGAACTCATGTTGTGTCATTGTAAATTGTATTTCTCAATGTATGTTTTCCCTAGTTGGACAAAAATGAAGGTGAAGCAGGTCAGAACTGCACACCCCAATTTACAGTCCAATGTAACTGGTTGTTCCCTTCAGCCCACACAAACCCACAAATACCAAGGTATAAAGCAATCGAATATGGAATAGTTTCCACATCAAAGCCAAGTAAAACATTCAGTGAAGGGAGGATGTGAGCTATCTATCTGAATCATTCTATTTCATTTCCCTCCTGTTGTGTTTCTGCTTCCTGGTCCCTTAAGTTAGAGCACTTAACCTAGCAGGCAGAAAGCAGAGCTGGGCTGAAAGCAGAGCCCAGCTGTAAGGAGTTACAGGCATTTACTGGTAGGCAGATAGAACTAAGAGGACTGGAAGAAGCACCGCTAACTCTAGTTCCGGCTAGATGTCTCTTCACATGAACCTGCCCTTGCATGTAGAGCAGGGAAATGCTTCTGTCAGCAGATGGGTATTTGGAAGTACAAGCAATGCTCTGGTCATGTTGCTTCATCATGAGTGGTACCTAGTGATCATCACTAGCTCTGGCCTGGATTCTCGGTAAATCTATAAACTAGAATTCAGAATAAACAAAGAATTAAGAAGAGCAGACCCAAAACATAACCTGGAGTGATACATATGGACATGGATACATCAAATCCGTGAGTGCCAGACACAAGAAATTTGAACACCAGCATTTGCAACTTGCATACAGATGGGGAAAAATGAAATGTTGAATCCCTGGGTTGCATGCCTTATGTTATAGTAAACACCAGCCTCCAGAAACTCAAAGTGTTGTCCTCAGCCACTAAACACAAAGGCTCGTTCTCCTGGAGCTAAGGCATGAAGCCGAAATGCTGTGAGTGCAGATGTTTATAAATGCTTTCCTCTCCCCTCAGGCGAGAAGCCAAAGGACTTTCTTACGGATTATCCAGTGCTCAGAAATCAGGTTAGTGGACAATCATGTGCTTTGTCCTGTCCCATCCTGTCCATTAGGCCAACAGGAAGGGATTTATGCAACTAAGCATGAAATGCTTATGAAATAGCATCCATGTTTCCTTATTCAAATTCACCTCTTTATACAAGGGGAATGGAAATGGTAGGCCCACTTGTGTTATCCTAGCACAGTACCCTGAGAAACAATATGATTTCAAGCACGTGAATTAGCATGTGAGAGTGCTCCCAGGTGCCCTCCCTTTCCTTTTGTCCTCCAAAATACCTATTTTGCAGAAAATTGCTGCTTTCCTTTTCCTCACAGCAGAAGGGATTGCCTTTCTCCAAGACAGCAAGAACTAATAATTTTTTATGGCTTTATTATTCCATCTCGCTGCCCTCCCTGGTTGGGACTCTTATTTATAAAACCTAACAATACTGAATTGTACTTCATGTGTAAAATGTGAATAGGAGATTGGGTTGAGGACTTTGCTTTAGGAGATGCCTGCAAACCCTGGTGAGGTATATTCTTTCTCTTGCTCAATAACACTTTCTAGAGTGGGGTCTTCTCTCAGGTTGGAAGTTGGGGTTTAGCTGTTTTTCCTGGCCAGCCAACTCTATAGAGGAATATCCTTCTGAATCTAAGCTTTCCATAAAAAAATAAACCACTAAGCACTTCACATGTCTCTTGACAAGTGCCTTGCAGTAGCTCAGCTCTGAAATTCTATCACTCAGCAGGCACTGACGTCAGTTAAAGGAATGCTGTTACCCACTGCAGCTCACCCTCATTAGAAAATTAATTAGTACTTAGCATATTTGCTAATATGATATTTCAAGGTCACATCATAATCCTTTCTCACTTGCTAATCAGGACAAATCCCAAGAAACTGGAGATAGCCTCTTACCCAGTCAGTTCATTTGTTGTGTGTGTGCTTCATAAATCAAGCTCCTAAGCCCTTGTGAACCAGGCTTGGGACTTAGAAAGCTGGGAGCCAAACCCAGCTCTCTGCAGACTTCTCATCACAGGCTCCAGGCAAGTGCCTGACACTGTGGATGGTTTTTTTTCTGTTTCACAAGGATGTTGTGAGAATAAATTAATTGATGAATGCAGGTGCTCAGATATCAAGGAAATTGAAGCCATACTAGTCTACTGAAAAAAAAATAAAAATTAAGCATTATTTTTGCCACATAAGGAATGGCAAAACATGACTGATTTAAAGCTGGTATTTTACTGATATACTTTGTTAAGGCATCAGGGCAGACACCTGCAGAGTTTGAGCCCTTCTTGCCAATAAAATCCTCTAAAAAGTTTCAATTTCACCTGGAAATCCCATTTGATGACTCACTTTTTCCCTTTCATCCTCCAAATTTAGGGTTTTTTTATACAAACAGCCCATTTTAGTCTTGCTTTTTAACTACTTTGATATATTGAAAGCAATGAGTACACTAAAAATTAAACATTCTGATAAGTCTTCTAATTATAAGCATTTAACTTGCTGATAAGCCTTCTATTTTTCTTTATCATAGGTTGTTGGAAACAAATCAAGCAGCCCTTTACCAGACATCAGTCAACTGAATTTACCATCAGCTATAATAATGAGAAGGAGACACCACAAAAACTAGATCTGGTCACCAGTGACATGGCAGGTAACAATTGCTCCCCCTGTGCTGCCTTCATTTTACTCCACCTGCAGAGCAGGTAAGAGAGATGTCAGGGGGAGAGGAGGCAGCAATGTTACAAGCTCCAGCTCTCATGCAAGCCGAGGCCCAGGAACAGATTTGTGTGTTCACATGAGTATAGTGAAGCAGCTAAATATATCAGTGGAAAAAAAACCCCTATTTTGGAAATTTTTTTCTTGGAGTTGTCAGGAAATACTCTGAAATAGTTACAGTTGAAGGTAGCGACAACACAGTCAGGTATGGATGCAGTGTAAGAATGTGCCTTCAATAGGATAGTTTGGATTTGCTGACTCATTTTTGTGTTTCTCTTTAAATACAAATGTCTCTGGAAATGGAACAAAATATAATGGCCTGTGTTGCTGAGGAAATAGAAAAATTGCTTTGTTGGTTTACAGTTGAATTTCATGCCCAGCTGGAATTTATGCTGAGATCCCTGTGAGGCTTTCTTGGTACCTGAACTATTTTGGAGATGAGGTCCCCTGAAGTGGAAACAAGCAGATGAGAGAGAATTAAAAAAAAACCACAGTGCTTCCCTCTTGTGCTGCCTTGGCTCCAGGTCACTGTTTGGATAGAGCAAATCCCCACATCAGTACTATTTGCATCCCAAATGAATGTTTTTTTTAATTCATCCTCTTAGCACATCTTATCTTTGCCTAGTTTAGTCTGTGTGGAAAGGCCAGTGAGACCAGCCATTTCATGGGATCTGTGATCAGCAATCTTCCAGAAAGGTTAATTTGCTGTTTACAGCCTCCAGACCTTAGAAATTCCTTAAAATACTCTGCTCCAATGCAATACTTTTAAAAAACAAATGGATGGTTACTGTAATTCCATATGGTGCTACCCTGGATATCTTTCAAAAATTGATTCAATCCTTTACAGAAACTTTCAATATAAATATGCAGAGACCTATAAAGCAGTTTTATTTCATGAAGGAAAGGGAGTGAATGCAGGTTGCTCACAAACCATGGTTACCTTGCTCCCCCGGCCGTGCCTGGGGAGCCTCTGCTCTCTCTGTCCTCCTGTGTGTGGGAAGCCTTAGCTTTCAGTCTGGCCAGGAAGCTCCCTAACCTTAGCATGTCACCTACAGTCACCTTAAAAATAAGAAACATGAAATAAAAACATGAACACAGCCCAGAAATGTGCCATTTAATAATTTAATTGCAGAGGGGGTGCAACATGTAGAGGGTTAACAAGCTACACAAAATTCCATTCCCCCCGCCCCCTTCAAATCCTCCGGCTGCCTGACACTTCTTAAAGGCAGCCAGCAGTGAGTCAAGATGCTTCATCCTGAGCGAGGGAGATTGCTGGGGATGGCGGCAGCGACATGGGGAAGAGCTGCACCACTTACTTAGTGCAATATCATCACACTTTCACCCTACATGCTGAAGTTTGGGAAGCAGCCAGGAACTGCCAAAAAGATTCACAGGACATATGGGATCGAATTCAACGCTCATGTCAGATGAACCACACTGCCAGAACAGAAACTGAGCTAACTTCTTCACGCCTGCGTCAAAACATGATCCTTTAGCAGTGTCATTTACTAGAGCTGTTCAGGCCACCGTATGTGATTGTCACCAGCACCAAAGAGAGAAAGTTAGAATGCTGAATTTTCTCACAATAGTTTTACTGGATTTTTTTTTTTTTTAAAAACCTTTTTAGCCCAGATCTCTTTCTTACATGGCAGCCTGGCAACCACCTCGACTAGAAGTGCAAACATGTGCTTCTTGAGGCTGCATTTCCTACATCTCTCTCACTGCTCCTGCTCAGGCCATTTGCCCATCCCCAGCTCTATCCCTGCTGTCCCCCTTGATCAGGGTGACCCTCCCAGTTCCTCCAGCAGGGCTGGTCCCACTCCTTCTCTACGGCTCGTCCCCCCTTGTGCGCCTGCAGCAGTGCTGAGCTGGTTTAGCACATTGCACACTTCCCTTGACTCTCTTGGCTGCCATTCTACCTAACTTCATCCTTCTTGTCAGTCATCTACTGCAAGATGCCTTTTAAATAAAGCCAGCACATGGTTGGGCTTGTCCAGGCATTTTAATTATTCCAAAAGTGGGATACTGGTTTTGGAGAGCTGCTCGTTTGTGTGTCTTTGTGCAATATCCTTTGTCCAGTTCATTGCTAATATTTAGTTGACTTCTCTTTTTTGTAGGGCTTTTGAGTATACTCCAGAAATGAGTTGATTTATTTGGGTGGGTAGGTGAGGAAAAGGAGGGAGGAAGAAGGAAAAGGGGTGGCAGATTGAAGCTCCTCCATGGAAGAGCTTCTGTCGCACCCTGCAAGAGTTGCTCACTGAAGGAGGTTACAGGACCAGTGCTGGGGCAAGGTTTCCTTGCATCCCCAATAACCATGTGTTTGATACAATGACTATTTTTCAACATAAAATACTTATCAATGCATTAAGTATTGAATATATATAATAAACCATCTGTGCCTTATTGAGCAGTTCATGCTTCCTTTTAGATTATCAGCAGCCTCTCATGATTGGGACTGGGATGGTAACACGGAAAGGATCTACTTTTAGACCCATGGACACTGAAAACGAGGGAAGAAGGGGGAGTTCAGAGTTTGAAAATCACTATCACTGTCCGCACAGAGCTAACCGGCATGAATATGCTCTGCCCCTGGCCAGCCAAGAGCCCGAATATGCCACCCCCATCATAGAGCGGCATGTAGCAAGAGAAAATAATTTAACCTCTGAAAATGGCTACAACATACCTGTCGTCTCTTCCCAGAAACCCTCTGTTTCTGCTGGCAGCTTCTCTAGTTCATGTACGACCGATACCAGGAACGGAAACTATCAGACACCCCAGAGTGTCATAAACTATGACAAACCCAAAGTTAACGGTGTTCTGACCTCTGTGAGCTACAGCACGGACTACCAGAAACCTCAGCCCAATGCCCTCATGAGCGAGGGTTACTCAACACCCAGAGACTGCCTAAAACCAATCAGCCAGACAGCAATGACAGCTCTCTTGTGATCTGCCGAGCAGGAGAGACACGGTGTGCAGGAACGTTGCTGCACAGCTTTCTGAAGCGAAAACAGAGTTTGGAGGGACTCTGCTGCAGGAGGCAGAAGGCAAACAAGCCCTGTGTACATAATATTGCAGTCTTACTGGGTTCCGACATCTGAAGAAAGCATATGCTGTTTATCACTGTTTATAGCAAGAGAGATGTTATCAGTGAAGACTGTACATCTTATTTTCTCTAACTGATCTCAGTGCTCCATTTGCAATGTGTGCAATTTGTACATAGTTTTTATTTAAGGAGAATTTCTTAAGTTTCCTTTTCACCTGGGGGATTGAAAGGATTGCAGAAATGCCTAATTAAGAAAAACAGGCTTCCTTCTCCGTCTTTATTTTACCTGCTGTTGTACTGGCAGCTGTAAATGGTGTATCTTACAGTTGTGGTGAATCACATCCTTTCCTATGATAACTGAAGATAGAGCATCACTGTAGTTCTTACTGGGAGGGTGGAAGAAGTAAAACTACTTGAAACATAACGTCCACAAGAGAAGGCAGCTGAGTATTTAAATACCGTGCTCAAACTCACCTTGCCAGATGCTTTTTTAGCAGAAATTCTTACATGCTTTAATTTGATCTAGTGTATGAGCTGAGCCTATCTAACTTGCTATTCATGTTAGAAACAGGTAGAAAGGCTGAAACCAGTTTTGGGTTCAAGCCAGTAGTATGAAAAAAAAACAAAAAAAAACCCACACCGAACAACAAACTCAAGACCCCTCAATCTGTTTGTTTTTTGGGGGTTTTGGTTGGTTGGTTTTTTGTTTTTTCAGGAAGTATGTGTGGAACCAAACTGTGAATTCACAGCTGAGAGCTAAATCCCATTCAAGCCCTAGCTGATGCTTTTGCTACTAAAGTATAACGAAATTTGTTCCTTTGTACAAAACAGCAAACTTCCCAATCTCTTCATTGTTCCACTAGGTATTTTTCTGTCTTACAAATTTAGTGTAACATTTCTATTTGAAATATTTTGACTAAGTAAAACACTGTGTGGATGGCTTAGTGTTGCAGTTAAATTTGCAAGACAGCAGATCAGCACAATTGTTTTCAAATAGTTTTTCTTTTGCAGCTAGTGTTACCTTTAATTCTGGTTTTGGACAAACTTGAAAAACTGCGGGGATGGGTGCAATGTATCACACAGTAGCTGCCTCCTCTTTCAGCAGAGGCGTCATTGAAGCGAAACAGCTTCTGGTAGCGACTGGGACCGTCCGCTGCCCTCTTACCTGCATTGTGTGGAGCCTTACTTTGAATTTGGAAGCTTGTCCTAAAAAGTCAAGAAATTATATACTTCTGGGAAGGAAGAATGGTGCTATCTTTAAAGCACAAGGTTGGGAAACGAGACCAGTAAAACCTGAGCTCTGGGAAATTCGCTATCTGCAGGCCCTCCATTTCCTCACATGTAAACTGGGGATAATTTGCAAAGGATGCAACAAAGATTCATAGTTTGTTCACAAAATCCTTTCAGATCCTTGAAAGGGCTGTCGAAGTACAGAATAATTGTAGTGATACTACTCACAATGGGGGTTTTCTCCAGCCATGTCCGACCTTACGGCAAGCTCCGAGTGAGTTCTTTGCATCCGCTTGGTTCATGGCCTCAGTGGTGCCATTCCCTCACGCTGCCGCACCGTGTATGCGATTCCCATGCAAAGAAGAAAGAGTCAAGGTAACCTCGTAGTCTTCCTGTGTGTGCTGTCAATACAGTTTCTGTGAAATGTCTAAAACACCTCAGGTCCTGAAGTGAAACAGCAGCAGCCTGTTTGTTAGACCGAGCTGGGTGGTGTTGTTTACTTTCTGTTGTTTACATGTCTGTGTAAATAAAGAACACTGGTATTTGTAAGTCAGTCACACAGGCCTGGTACTTAACTCCTGACTTGATCCTTGCTGCACACCCACTCTTGTCACATATCCTGCAGGGTGAGAAAAAAAGCGTTCCTTACGCCCTGCAAAAGTGCCAGTTGTGCTGCTGCAATTCACAGCCCCAGTGTGACAGGCTAAAAAAAAGATTCTCTCAGTGCCCCATTTAGCCCAGCTTTTCTGTCCATAAGCTCTAAAGAAGCGCCCAGGAAAAACTTCTGTGCCCAACCCCACTGCTGGATGCATATAATTGAGGAAAGGATGAGGATGCTCTCCTGATGAGCCTGAAACCAATACTCCACCCACACAGCTCATTAACCTGACTTGTCACTTTACAAACAAGCAGCCTTCAGTAATCAGGGCTGATTACCCTCCACCTAATGAGGCTTGACCAAGATAATGCAGCAGTGCAACAGGACCAGTGAGTTGACACTGTTTGTATTATAATAGTCTTTTTGTATGCCTCTGCCACAGGCTTTGTGCATCTGCAGCATGCTACAAGTGGCAAAGGGTTCTTGGTAGCATATGCCCCTTTCTGCTGCCATTCAGACCCATCTCAACATTGCTGGCTTAGTCTAATAAAAAGTTGGGTCTCAATGTGAACCTTGCCTTCATTGCCAGCCCCCTCAAAAAAACCCTGCAAAGCTGCAAAAAGATGGCTTAAAATAAATGCCCAGACATCTTCATCCCCCCCATGTCACAGTAGCTTGACAGGGACAGAGGCAGCGTGGCAGCTCTGTAGTCGCTCACAGCTCCCTGTCACTGCTGTGTTGCTTTATGTCTAAGGGACTGCTGAGGGCAGTTAACATAAAAAGCTTCGGACTTCTCCATCTCAGCCTGAGAAACAGGAAGATTTTAGTGACCCTAGCAGCAGATATGCAAGGGAACTTCCTATCTGTGTAGTCTCTCTGTCTTCCTGATGGTGGTGGAAATACTAAATCCTGGTGTAGGAAGGAAGCAGGGCTGCCCGAATCTTCCCAGTGGTAATGGCTCACTCATCCTCATGCTCCTCCTCTGAATGGCATCTCGCATACTGGTACATCAAACTCCAGCTTGTCTGCATCAGCCCATTCTCAGCATCAAAACCAGTTGCAAGTATAATACAGGCAGTCTTACAAACATCACACATTTAAATCTTCTTTCCACAGTGAAGGTTAGTGTATGCCCCATTTTGAGACATTTACACATTGGAAGGGCTGCATTAGCTCTGGTTCTCTCTGCAACATCTCTACAGACTGTGTGAGAGCAGAGCCTGACCCTCCCGTCAATGGAGACTTTCAATAGCGTTTCTGTACCAAACGTCTTTCCTGAGTAGGCACTCCCAGTAGGCTGGAACAGTAAAACCAAGCCAGAGTTCACAAGAAGGTTAAATATTAACTGATCATAGCACTAAGGGTCCCATCTGTCCAAGCTGCAGTTGATGGCAAGCCTTCGACTTTGCCAGGAACAGGGTCATGCACTGTAACTGCACGTCTGTGATCAAGGGAATTGAAAAAGGAGGCTCTTGAGGTAAGGAAGTGTAAAAGGTGATATACGCTACCTACAACTGAAAACCAAAAATGATAGCCCAATGTGCATTCCCAGCTAGCGCATTATATTTAAAACAAACAACCCCAAAATCACACAGAAAACAACAAAAGTTCCTGAAACACCACAGCAAAAATGCGAATGTTCTTCGCTCTCACCTCCTTAGACTGACAAATAGATTGTGAATTCTTATTTCTTCTGTCAAGTACCTTTCCAACACTTAATACAAAAGCTTTTTTCCTATCAATTGTAATTACAAACAGTATTTCCTTATTTCTTTTAGTTTCTAGAGTTTTAACATCAGATATTAAACCCCACCTTAGTACCTACCAGAATCTTTACATCCAACAACCAATAGATTAAAATTAATCCCTGAATTGCAGACTGCAACTAAGATTTGCCCAGCTCCGTGGATGTCCTACTCACTCACTTCTAGCACTATCTGCTCTCTTTTACTATCTTCCTCTGGATCAAACACTTCCTTCTCCTGACAGCTTCCACACAGGATGGGTTCCACCAGCTTGCACCGTGCACAGCTCAGTAGCCCACTGCCTACAACAGTCTCCATGTAGATGTCAGAAGAGCACCAAGGCCAACCTGCCTCCCCCATGTCTGATGAGTATCATAACCACTGGACTAACATGGCAGTGGCCACGGCACTGTCTCTAGCACCTGTGTGTTTTAAAATGAGAGGTACTTGCTTTATTCTTTTAAAAAAACCCGTGAGGTTGGATTCGAGCCATTGGAAGCAGAATGTGAATCCCATGGCTTGTCTGCAGTAATGGCGTGGCTATACTCCAGGAAAATGGAGATTTTAATACAGTCTTCAGATTTTTCCCACTGACTGCCATTGGGCAGTTCTCCACTCCACGGGCAGATTTTAATGGAGCCCCGTCTGAGGCATGCAATATTCCCTAGACAGGATGGGAATGTCAGGCTGTAGGTCCTGGTACAGGAACAGACACTGAATGGTGCTTGACTGTTTGGTGGTTCACTATCATTAAAACATGGATGATTTGTCTCTGTGGTGCTGGAGACTCCTATCCCATGCAGACACATGGCAAGGATTGCTGCACCCTCCCCTGCACCGGAGGCCTTTCAGTGCTTGTGTGGTCTCGATTGCACTTGCAACACAGAGCAAACCCCATACCCAGTGTCAGTAACTGGTAGAGCCTGTGCCCCTGACCTACACCCACTGCTGAATGGGAGAATTGTTAAGGGAAACCCCCAGGTCAGCTCTGTTGTGACACCCCCAGTAAGCCCCAGTTTTGTATATGTATAATACAGGTGGCAACTTCTGCCATCATCTGGCACGAGGACTCACGCATTAGCTGTTTCTGAGGGACCTAAAAACCACAGCAAGGAAACGCCATTGCCATAACAAATCACACTGTTTATGCTAAATCGCACTAACAGCCTTGACCTTAAAACAGTAGTGTTGCATTCCAGGAACACCTTTCAAAATGTGCATATAAATTCACCAGTGAGATAGTTAATAAAAACCAAGTGAAGTGCAACTATTTGTTTGTGTCCTGGCTTTTGCCAAAGGGAAGCAAGCCGGTAATTTTTCTCCAGGGCATTCTAATTCAGTTCAGGAGGGCAAGTAACAAACAGCAAAAAAATGAACAGTTTTGTGACACCTAACAAAGGAGTCAATGGCCTTACAGAAGTCCTGCAGGGTCCAACACCCTCTGAAAAGTAACCTCATAGAAATCCATCAGTACTTTTCTGTTGACCTTCCCTCCAAAAGCAGGTTAGGTTTGCTCATCCAGTGTGTCTTAAGGGCTCCCATAGCCTGTTATCAGTCCAGACCCCAGGAATGACAAAGTTATGCTGCTGCATTCCTCTTCCCTTATTTTCCATAACAAAAATTCTATACTGCCCTTTACTTTTCAGTGTCAGCTAAGATGAAAGCTTGTACTGACCTCCAACCTCTGCTGCAATAGTACAGCAGGGGGTAAATGAAAGCAGAATTTACCGTTCTATTTGAAATTCAATGTTGTTGATACCTATACTGAAAACTGCACTGTATTTGCTTAGGCTTGGCCTCACATCACGTGTCTCAAGTCCTGTAAAACACTTGCCATTTACAGTATGCAGAGGTAATTCAGTAACCTCTTGTCCTGGGCTGAGTTAATTCATTATTTATTCAGACACTAGAAACACAGCTACTGAGTTGCCATGCAACGCCCAAGAGATTATCATCCTGTTTATGTTTATACAGTCATGGGTATTAAAAAGAGAAATCCTGGAAGTAGACAACTTCATTAAGTTAAAGCACAACATCATTTTTCAGAAGAGCAAAAAATATAAGCCAACATATATGACATAACACTGTTACTAAGGCTTTTGTGTCCTGATTAACCACCCTGCACTGACCTCAGGAAACCATAATTCTGACTAGACACTAAATTTTTAACAGACCTTACTGGAAGAGCTTCCTCAATGATCTGCATTATTTGCTCATCTGAAGAGGAACAGTATCCCTGAATACCCAGCATTTCCTCCTAGGAGTGCAAGCTACTAAAAGGAGTGAGAAAACTTACAACATAACAGATTATTCAAAGCCCATGACATCCTCTCAGCCAGATCAGGTGACAACAGACAACAACAGACCTTAAAAAAGCCACATACGTTGTCTACTAGAAGGTAGCCAAAAAAGTAATGCTAAAATTCTAAGAAACTCCAAGAACAATTTAATACAAACAATACAGAAACAGACAGCAATGGCTGAAGCCTGACGTGCAACAGGGAGCTTATCAGAAGTCCTCCTCCATGAGAAGTGGCAGGCAGCAGAGAAGATGGTGATATGTGCCATAAAAGAAGGGGAAAAAAGACTGGAGAAAGACAGTAAGTTACGATAGCCACTATCCAGCCTCTGGTCTGAAGGATTTAACACCTTGAGCATGTACTAGAAACTTTAGCCTTTACAAATTTATTTCATACATCTTAATTTCTGTGGCCTGGGCAACCATTTCGCAGATGGGCAAACTGAGACAGACAGATATGCTGACACTTGCCCAGAGCTGTAGCAACAAATCAAGCCCACCTCAAAATGCAAAGGCCTTTGCAAACACCAATTGCAAACCTGCAAAAAGTCCTCTGCCCTGCAGAGAGAGAAGACAGAGGTGATAAAGACTAAGACACACTAGCAGACCTCACTAGAGGAGGCAGCTTTCCTTCACATCTATGGCTAAGCTTTTTATCCTTAAGTGACACCATCTGTTCTGACAGACAGTTTTATGAAACTTGAACAAGGTGACCTGGATAAAGCATGCCTGGTATCTGGAAATGCAGAGTCATATGTGGACATGGAAAGGTTTGGACAGCTCATGCAACTTCTCTTCCACAGACATCCAAGCGCTTTCAGCATCTTGTCATAAAAGGCAGCACGAGTCTTTTTTAACACCCCACAATACAAAGGGAGCCACACCTTTGGTAACAATGCTGCAATAACTTTCCAACTATCTAACAAATGCCTGGCAGATGGTATTCATGAAAGATACCCCCTTTAGGGTATGTATTCCATTAATGCAGGTAACTTTTTGACAGATGAAGTCACACTCCATGCTTGCCCATTTATAGTACAGTCACGTTGCTGTTACAAGGACCAGAGTCAAGGACATAAATATTTATGCCACAGAACATTTGGCTGACAAGTTCCCTGATCACCTGGTTAACAACAGCAAACAAGGTGTGGAGACTGCACTACCATTTGGTGGTCACTGGAAACCAACAGCAGTAGAGAAAAGAGGACAGTGGGTCAATGTGAATAACCTTCCTCTTCCTTCTGACTGAGAGGCTTCTATCCGAAACTGGATTAGAGCAAAATGTAAGCACCATCTCCCGTTTTTTATTTCTCCTCACCACAGTTTGACATGACCATGGGCAGCCTCTGTTTCAGCAAAGATCCTAGGAATGTGACAAGGCTGGTTGCGTATCATGATTGAAGGGCACTGGCAAAGTGCAGGCAGGAGAGTTTACAAACCTACCCAATACCTCATTTCATGTTTTATTGGTGCACTTGGGCCCTTATTTTGGAAAGACTTAATTTGCCCACAAACCAAGATAAAAATTCCACTGCTTGGGTGTGAGCTTGTAAGAGAGCAGACCACTCATTTTTAAAGTAATTGATGGGGATATTTTAGCATCCTTTAACAAGTCATGAATCCATTAAATTACAATTTTCTGTGTGTGTGTTCACATGTGCTGGTACATATGCTACACAGACAGAGAACAATTTTTACCATAAAATGTGTCACTTGCAAAGTACTTGCTACAGGGTGTGACCTAGACTGAATGTTTGTTATCTTAAGAGTTATCTTAAGAAAAAGTCCTTACAAATAAAGTGTTCTTCTGTTTTAAGTTAAAAACAAACACACCCCCCCCCCCCCAAAAAAAAAGCCCCATAATAAACCAACCACCAAACAACCCACAAAACAATAGCTTCTACTGCAACTCTGGGGAACACTGAAGATTTGAAGGAAGCTGCTGCCCCCTTTTGGCACTAAGTACAATTGTAAATACTTAAAACTAGGATCCTGCCCACAAATTGCAGTTACTAAGTAACAGACATGTTTTGATTTTGAAAATAGCATAAAACTGCGATAGCTGAAAAAGACAACCACAGTAACTTACTATAATACATAGTGGTCTTCCTAATACAGAAGTGCTGGTGTCTTTCATTTTAACACAAAATCCGTTTCAAAGTTAGTAATACGTGACCTGGATTTAGAATAATCATCTTAGGAGAACAACAGATCTCGGATCTGAAAAATTTCTGCTACCTGCCTGAACTCTCCTGTGACCCCCCCACATCTGTCATAAATTAGCAGAATACCTGAACTTTCACACTGGACAAAAAGGAAGATCAAATAAGTAGAAAACTGTGCAGTGACACCCACCTGACAGCCAAACAAAAATCCCCATTTTTCATATATAAAAAGTCCATTCCTCAGTTCCAAGCCCAAAGCTGCCAAAGCTCAGCAGCTGAGGCACGTACCCACTGAAGGGTGTAAGTCATAGCACCTGCTGGGAATCTCTTCCCACTGAAGAATAAGCAACCATGCAAACTATAAATTAAACCAAGAGGAACCAGTGCCTTTGCAGACATAACCAAAAGGCTCTGATCCTGTAAGAGTCAACCCCAGCACCCTTCTTCCCTTATCCTTATTTAGCCAAGGAAGGGTCAACAGCAGCAAACGCACTGCAGGTTGTTCCAACAGGGAGTCAACTGGGACATCCCATCTCCTGTTGGAAGGAAAAGCATCCAGGGCAAGGACATTTTCAGCAGTATAAGCCCAGTGGAACGAACACATAACTACTCTAGTGAGCAGTGTGACTGTTAAAGCCTTCATTCCCCTAAAGAAATTGATAACAAACATAAACACTTAGATAACGGCAAATGAAAAACTTTTAGAAAAAATATTTTCATGCCCATCTGGCTTATTCCACTTCGCAGAAGTAGTATTTGTGCAAATATTTAGACAGTTAATAGGAAAAATAAGATTTAATCAAGAGGACTGATGGAGATTTACAGATGTATTTACTAACAATTCGCAGTCTTGCAATCTGAAAAGTTATCAGATGTCTCCCAAGCACCCCTGCCTTCCAGCACTACAGGCAATCAAAACATGTCTGCGAATGCCTGTACTTCCACTTTGCTTGTTTTTATGTTTTCCAAACCTCCTGTTTGAGACCCAGCCATTGAAACCCAGTCAGCAGAGAGCTGACAGCCATGCAGCTGATGGAAGAGAAGCTGGGGAGATGGCTCAGGCTGCAGTTTGGAACAGAAATGCTTTTGCATTTCAGAAAAGAAATTTGAAGAATATAGAGTGCCAAAAACTTAATTAGGAAAAACATAACCATTATCTCCAGTAGCAAGTTACAATGAAAAAATAGCACCATTTTAAACAGTTTTCCTGGATTATTTTTTAGGGATCAATGCATTTCTAACATACCTCTCACAGGGGACAGGAAGAGCATCCTCCTGCAGAGCCTGCAGAACACCGGCAGCTCTGGTGCTTCCCCTAGGTACAGCTAGGAGAGACATATCTCCACACACAGGGCAGAAGGCTGACAAAGAGACACAAAATAATTTTGACAGCTGACTGAATTAAACACTTGTAAAGTATGTGCAAAATTTATCCAAGTGGCTTTAAATTTTCTCTTCAAAAGGGAAAACCCTCAAGAAGCATTGCTTGGCCTTACCCAGCCATTTGGCCCAGACGCAGCCCTGTTGGTGTCCAGCGCAGCGCAGGTGTGGGCATCAGGAGCAGATACCAAAGTACGGCTCTGGCAGCAGGATGCCAGGCATACACAGGGAAGGCAAGGCTGCTCTGAAGCACATGAAGCAACAGCTGCCTTTTTAAGAACAAAANAAAAAAAAAAAAAAAAAAAAAGGGGCACATTCGCCACTTCTCAGCTCCTGGGTTCCCTTTTACAGTTTCACAGAACTGGAAATCAATGTCGTATTGAAAAAGACACACTCTGGACAAAAGGCAAGCTTGAAATATTTTAGGTAATTCTATTTTCAGGTTGTTGATCTGAGGTTTTAACCAGCAAAAATGGACTCCATACACATATTCTGAGTCAGGACATGTTTATTTTCTGTCATGCGTGCATCTCCAGGAACAAATGCAGAGGACTACTCAGTGACCATGGTCACTTGGAGTAGCCTCCAAGGTCCTTCAGTTGGGCACCAGCACACAAAGAAATTTTCAGTTATCTTCCTTGACCCCAGCTGAAGGAAGATTTTTTTTTTCCCTCCTCTTTCCATCCATCTTCATTCCCAGCTGCCTCTAATCCTCTGCCTGTTTTCTCTCCTTTCCCTCTCCCATCTCCTGAAGTCACCCATATGTAAAACGGCCTAAAAATTTTATAGAGCTACAAAATTAGCCCTCACCAATTGTGCATTATATATATTTTCATCCAGCATTACTCAGCCTTGTCCATTGAGACAGTTTCTTCAGTCTTCCACTCCCTACTTACACATTCCCAATAAATCCTTAAGTACCATCATAATTATACTACTACCACAGTTACCATACCATTACCTTCCATTTGAGTTTTGTTCATCCAGACGAACTTTATGCTTTAGGGCAAGATGACCACTCAAGTAGAGGTGAGAGATGTTTTTAAAAATAGAACTTAAAACACAAACCAGACACTTAATCTGAACAAAAAAAACTTTAATATCAGGACTAAAAAGTATATCTTCAAGATAAGTGCTTTGTAAACTTCAATGGAAAAATCCAAATATACCTATTATTCCTAATCCATTGAAAACAAACAAACAAACATAAACAGACAGAAAAAAGAACTGCAGTTTCCACAATTTTACCCACATGCTTAAGCCTTTTTGGTTTGGGTCTTTACAGCTCTTCTTAGCCAAAGGCTTCAGAATAGTTATGTTATTATCATACAGCCAGACACTGAAAATGTTTCCTTTTTTTCTATTATTGAAAAACATTCAACAGAAAATGCATCTCAAATAATGAAATTTGAGACATGTCCTATAACTCTATCTGTTTAAAAACATACTTTGCTATTAACCATTGCTGGCCAAGACCAGATTAGTGTCAAACTTAATGCTATGTAGTTTTGGTTTTCCTCATATTAGCTTTTTGGCCGTGTGTGGACTACATGCTTAACAGAAAAAGATCACACACAAGGTTAGGTGTCTCTATTTTATACATAAAAACAGAAGATAATTAAATACCAGTCTCAATTAGGTGGAGCAATCACTGCAATGCAGAAGAATATATTATATTCAGCTTAACTAGATGTATACATTTCTTGCAAAATGTTCCATCTGCTACAGAAATTGGATTAATCCATAATGTAATAATGTTTGTATAGATACAATAAATACTTGAATTTTGTTTGATACAACTGGAGATTAACATATATTGAGACAGATACAAACCCTCTTCACTGCCAGGAACACACTTCTACAAAGGAAATACTACATACAGCCTTCGATCAGAGTTAAATTTATTGCCATAAAGCACTTTCCTTAACTTACATGCTCTTAATTAACATTGGTCCCAGACACCAACAAACATTCTCCACCTTGAGCTTAAAATACAGTTGTCTCACTGAAGATTTTTTTTAATCCACAAGGAATTATCTACTCAAAAAAACTGCAAAATTCTCTTTAGAATATTATTTTATTTTTTTAAGTAAAAATATATACACACACAAGTAAACTGTTTTACACTTTAACAAATAAAAATGAAGTCTGAATACTGACTTTCCTTGAAAATTCTTTCAAGTCTAACTCATTCAACCTCTGGGAATCAGCAGGACTGAGTCTTCCAGTTACTGACAAAGGGGAGAATACACATTTGTCTATTGAATCTGGAAATCCCAACTTGCAAAACATTTCTCAGTTTAAATATTAATCTCTGAGCATCCCAGTATGACTACAATAAACCAGTATGTTTATATCAGCTGGCAGGAAGCATGGAATACATGGAAACAGATTGTAGTGTCTGAGCAAAATCCTCTCATTTAGGACTTTCTAAACAAAGGTTATAAAAACTGCAGGGAAGGAAAACTGGTGATAATTTACTGCTACCTGATTTGTCTACTCCTAGGCATTTCTTCAGCAATTGTTCCTTCTGTTGATCTCATATATACGTTAAAAATAGACAAGGTAAGAGCAGAGAAAGGGTCCAGCAACTTCCACAAGATGAAGAAAAGAGCATCATGAGAAACTAGTGGACAAGGAATGTTAGGAAAATAACTCCAGAAACATTCTCCCACTTAATGCTTTTGATCAGTTTTAGCCTGAAGTGGAAAATAAGGTGTGCCAAGAAGTAAGGAAGAATGACTACATTAAAAATTTCACCTTTCCCTTAAATAAAGGGAAACTCTACTGGCAAATTTAATGCCCTTTTAAAAAGTTATTAGACAAGTTGGACGAGCCTATTTCTGTTCAACTACAGCAAGATTTCATAGAGCAATGATTTTCAAAGACAAGAAGGTCACTACTTGGCTTTGAACTATCATCTCTGACAGAGAGGACACTGAATGTCCAGGCCACAGTTAGTTTCAGAGTACGCTCTGCTTGTGTAACTATGGGAAAAACACAAATCTGGATGCAAAGTTATGGCAGGGGATTTATCCACTAACACGTAGACAGTGTGCCCTCAAGTTTCTGAAGCTTTAGAAAAAGAAACATGCCTGGGGACCTGTTTCTTCTTCACCCAGCTTTATTTTTAAATACTAGTTTCTGTTTGGTGAAAACTGTACAGGTTTGACTATTTTAAAAGCCTTCAACAGTATCCTGCATGACAAGGACTATTATAAAAACAAAACCAAATAATGTTTTTTTCCACTGAGTGGAACTCATGCGCACACGTACACACACACAAAACTATCATGTAAATAGCAAAGTTAAGGGATTTATAAATAGCAAAATATCTGAATAAAGTATATACATTTTTAGGCTTTTTCTATAAACATATATATATAGTGCTCCTAGGAGAGACAAGTAACCGTGTTCTACATCACAATTTAGAACATAAGATAGTTGATGTTACTCTAAAGGCCTTTTGAGGTTTTTTTCTTATGTACGTACATCCTACACAGTAACACTTGCAAAGATGTCTTTTTGCACATTAGTTCCTGAGGTAATGTACAAAATTGTATCTTTTCATATTACAGTTCAACAGCCTGCAAAGCAGTGAACAAGAAAGCCACCATTCCATACCGAAATAATAAATGCAACTACTAGCTTGCACATGAAGAGTGCTGCACTTCACCAAAAGATCTACAAATGGAGAATGAGAAACTGGCCAAGAAACCATCCTCAACATTCCCATTTGCAGCTGTGCTGTGGGCCTTTAGATGTACATCAATTAAAAGCTATTTTTAAATAATACACTGCTCTTACAAAAGGAGTAACATTTGTTTCAACAGTAAGACAATTATAGGTTAATAACGATTGCCATAACATAACATAACACAGATAGGGTCAGACACTATGATTCTGAGCACCTCCTGTAAAGTACTGTGCACTCAACTTTCACTTCTTTAGAGATTATTTAAATGTCAAATTAATATGTTCAGTACCCATCAAAAGCACTCAGCATTTCATAAGTTGAAGCTAATGATGACCAACTCAAACCACTCCATGTTAGCAGTAACCATATCCACTCAAGAATGAATGCTAAATTGATGATGCTCAGAAAAAAATTCCAAAGGGCCCACATAATTGTGAGTATTTGAACTAATTTTGCAAATACTTTTGGAGCAAGTTTCAAGTGGAACAACTGGCAGTGAATTCATTAAAACAACAATGCCAAAAATCCCACTTGTAAAATGACCATAGGCTGAAGGATCACGATTAGCAAGTACTTCACTGTCCTGCTTGGGTTTTGATGGTCTTTACTCCAACAAAAGCTCTGGGTTTTACTCTTCTGAGAGAAAAAATTAAAAAAAAAGCTTTCTTTTAAAAGTTACAGTTCAAAAATCCTAAATACAAAACTCATGGATGCAGTGGCATAATTTCCCCCTCATCCTTCTACAGTTAAAGCTTGTTTCACACCAAACTGAACATCAGTTGTCCCTTTAAAACATCAAAGGGTCACAATGAAGCTGGCCACATCTTATTCTGCTTCCTTGGGGACATTACTTAGATTAAAAGTTGAATGTATTAAGGTTATCCTTTTTAGAAATCCCATGCCTCGGTGCATATTATTGATAGAAAAATAATTTCACATGCCATGTGTTAGGTAACTACTGTGTGTCACGCAAAAGACAGTTTTCCACATTTAGAATTGCTCACAATGAAGCCCTGAGGTAACCGCCTTTTTTCCAGGCAACAGTAACACAGTTCCCTTTGACATTTAATTATCCTTTTACAACCTACACTAGTATATGCAACTTGGAGCAGTCAATATCGATTATCAATTGTTCCCAAAGATGGGATCTGTCCAGGTGATTTGTTTGTTTGTTTTTTAGGATAAAGACTCAGCAGAACAGGCTAATTTGGGTGCAGCATCTTCTAACGGAGCTTGAACTGAATTCCCCAGGTCTCCATTTTCATGTCCATCAATACTTGGTTTCTTATCAAACACTGCAAGTTAAAAAGAAACTTTATTTAAGGAAGAGACATAAACCTAGGAGGAACAGAGCAGTGAGCCTTATTTCAGAAACTGGAAAGTGTGCTGAAATTGCTACCAAAGTAAGAGCTAACAGGCTTTTAGCAGAACATAGTAATGACAGGAAAACAAGGACTGTTTCTATATCTCTCTGATCTAAAAAATTTATTTGAAGAAGCCAACAACATGAAGTGTTAAGAGGAATTACCTACTCCTAGACCAGAGTCAGGAAAAGGTAAGAAGAAATTTTAATTCAACTTTTGGGAAAAGGTGATCACAAAAAAGCCCACACAAATTAATTCAGTTGTATCTAAGTAAAGCAGGACAATAAGTGAGGGACCAACCAAAAGAGCTGACAGTCTACTGGCAGGTTAATTTAACAGTAGATTCATTTTATAATTAATATAAAACCAGCCTTTTCCAGAAATTGTTTTGCATACTGAGACCTCAGAATTCAACTGCATGTAACACATTTTAGAAGGTTTACCTTGTGAGGGTTTGATATCCACACTTGCATCTTTCCTATTAGAACTTGAATTTGCACCTTCTTCCAATTCATCAAGATATAAACGATAACGGTGTCCACTCTCATCCTCATATTCTACATTTTCGTCATCCGAATCAACTTCTGGAGCAACATACACTACTTCAAATTCAATCTCACCTCTCTAAAATGCAATAAAAATTACAAATTTACTTACTACTGGATAGCTACATAAGAAGATTACTGAAATGAATCAGGTTACTAAAACAAATATGTTTTACTGTTGTAAACACTCAATTGTATTGAATATTTTGTATACGCATCTGAATTAAGCTTTTACGGACTAAAGAAGTACAGCTCTATAGCTAAGATTTACCAAAGTTACCTGAATTCCTTAGTTAATGTGCCAATACATTTCAAACAGTGACTTCTAATGAGGAAGTTTTCTGATAAATAAGTTAACTGTTTGAAAATGGGAAGTGAGGCAGGAAGAAGATTCCAGACCACAGGGCATACGAGAAACACTGTTTGGCTGGAGCCGTCGAGTCATAAAAGAATTAAACGTATGTCACTAAATAATTTTTTCTGTAGGGTGATGTAACAACATGATTTCCATCAGTCCTACTGAAGAATCATTAGTCAATAAATGGGTTTAACTGAACCAGTACTGACCCAGCATCTTTCTCCTTAAATTGCAGGACATAAGAGGATTAAGTGTAAGGTGATGCAGCTTCAGGAACCACTGTAGCTTAGCATAATGCTGTGCTTAACAGAAAACATTACAATTTAAGGTAATTCAATAGGCAGAACACAGGAAGCACCTAAATGTGCCAATGGATAACACATCCCAACTGACCTGTTGGGAAAGAATAGTTACAGCTTCTTTATGCTTTGCATCTCTTAGATTAACTCCATTTACTGCAAGAATAGCATCACCAACATGCAGTCCTCCACATCGATCAGCAGGTTGTCCAGGATGGATTTCAGAGATCAGTATTGGAACACCATGCTCCTTCCCACCCTATTGAGAAGAAGAAGAAAAAAAAAAAAAAAAAAAGAAGTAGATTTTAATTAACTGAGATGTCCATTAGCATAAAATCAACGTTCTGGTAGTTGCTCTTAAAATGCTTATTTCAACTTCTATTATAGAAAACTAGAAAGCATGCTTCAGACAAAAAGAATGCTTAAGAAGAATGCATGAGATGCTTCCCTTAATTCTTCTCCTCAGAGAACGGACAATGTCGAAGGAGATAATTCTTTATAACAATAAAAGTATAAAATCATATACAAGCTGATGAGACAACATCAAAACCTCATTAAAAAAGCATTATCAGGCACCACAGACTTTGAAGAAACAATACTCATACAAAATGGCAATACCAAGACTTTAAAAAAAGTCACAATCACAACAGCTAAGCTTTGGAAGTTAGTTCTCAGATTCACCAGACCCGAGATTCCCCACGGCTAAGCTGCTAAAGTGCCTATACCCTAAATATAAATTTAAATCATAAGGTTTACAAAAACTAGCAGTTATCTATTTTCTAATCTATCAAAATGAGCCTTCAAGTTCTATGACCATAGCTATGGATTTGCATATGCTTTTTTTCCTATGTCCTAACAATACATTCACCGATCCACATATTTTACAGAAGTACAAATTTAAATTGCTTCTTTTGTGTCATGGAAAATAAATGGAAGTATTTACTGTGATTGAAATTCCTAGTCCTTCATGGTCTTCTTTAACTAGCAAAACTTTTCTGATTGGACCAACACCTTGACTCTTCTTTAAGGCATCAGGATCCTAGTTTGATAAAAAACAAACACAGCATAAATATAAATGCATGAACCAAAAATTATGCATTCCTGCATTTTGGTTTTTTGGTTTGGTTTGGTTTTTGTTTTGTTTCTTTATTGTATACAGGCAGTATACCAGCAACAGAGTTTTAAACTAGCTCTAAGCAGGACAAACTTACAGTGCCCCTTTACAGACAGGGTACGAAATCAGAAAAGATTCCTCGCTATGCACTCCTGAAGAGAATAATTATTTCAATTATTTCAGTGCTGAGTGACGCACAACACAGAACTTAACTCCATAAAAATACAAGGGACTACCTGAAGGAATGTTGCTCACTGCTGAAAAGTTATATGACGTAAACTGCAATTTAAAACTAATCAAACTATAGAAGATGTAATACAGTCCCAAGGAAGAGATTGCTTGCTCAAGTTGACTTTTATTACAATAAAAACAAACCACACCAAAAGCCATTCAACTCAAAACTAAGAGAGACTAAATAAATCAAGGTACTTATTTTGCTTTTGTTAAGCTATTGCTGCCATTACACATACCTTTACTATCACACATACACATATTTGTCCACCAATATTTTATATGCAAAATATATTATTTATTATTATTATTAATATTTATTAGCAACACAAAGAGCAAGATCCATCCAACCAACTAAGGTATTTAGAACAGATCAAAGTAAAGCACTTTCCTGAAAATATTTGGTTTTATGCACTGAAAACTGGGGTACTTTACAGGTCATGTGCCAATTTGGGCGAGTTCTACCAAGGCTGATGAAAATGCCTTTTAAAGGTTTTCTTTTTTAAAAGTGCCTTTTGGAGAAAAAAACCAAATCAATTATTTTAGAGTGTCAATTTATCTGGCCTTTAAAAAAATTTTTAAAAACTAATTTAAATTCAATCTAATACTAAAAATGTAATTCTTCTTGGTTTTTGTAAATAAGTTAGCTCCACATGTTGAAACCTAGGTAACAAAATTATGCTGTTAAATTCATATTTATATACACATATAGCAGAGGCTCAGTTTTCAAAAGCACTAAGTATTCCTAGGTAAATCAAAAGAATTATATCATCTTTAATGGTCATTTATGGAGACATCTGAAATAACACAATACTGAAGTGAAAACAATCACAAAAATTAAGAAATAACTTGTATTTGTTTTCCACAAATGCTGGAAATTATGGAGGAATGGCTCATCTTTTTAACTTACGTGTCCTGGTGGCGCTTGCATCGGTCGTTTTAGATCATTCCGACCTCGACAAGCTCTAATAACAGTTTTGTGACGGTGAAGGTGTATTTCTGCTTCAAGCTGATTCCAGAGCTTGTCATGAGCAGGTCCCTTCATATCTCGGCCCAGTAACTGAATCTGCTGGACCCTACATAATGACAAAGAGAGTAAAACAACATGTTATATTACAACTGAAAAAAATCGATGCTTGTACAACTCATATATTTCATCTGGCTGCAGCACACAGTTGAGTGCAATAACTGGGGGGATATTTTGTTTCTTCCTTTTGTTCAATTAACTGCTAATGTGAGACTTTTCCTAGTCTTAACTTTAGACATGCCTCTGGGGATGCAAAGGAAGAAAACAACAAAAAACATCTCACGCTAAAGGACACTGATTGACATTACATACCTTCCAGCTAGTTCCTTGTCTAAATACTTGGCTGCCAATCTTGCTCCATAAACCTCAGCCTGAAGCACAGCTATGTGTCGACGAAGCGCTTCATTTTCCTTCCTCAGCAACTTCACCTCAGCTTCCAACTGAGCTTCTTTCACTTTTTCCTTTTTGTTAGCTTCAAGTTCTCTCTCCTTAAAAAAAAAAAATATAAAAATTGAAGGCTTTTATCAAGGTTAATAATGAAAGAGTACTTAATATTTCTGTACACACAATGTGAAGTAACTCTCTTGCACACAGGACATGCATGATGGAAAAAAATGAAAGCAGGAACTCTGGCACTGCAACTAGTGGTTTGCATACTCCACTCTGGGGAGAGAAGGCCTTGCATTCAACTTTGGGCTCCTGACATGATTTTTATCCAGCTTACAACTCCTTAGCACAAAATGCATATACTCTTTAACAAGTCCAAGGATTGAAACTAGCAACAGTCCCTGTCTCACACAGGTGGCAAAATTTAAGTAGCCTGAATGTTGTCTTTACATTCTCCTGCATTCAAATGGGAGATTCATACAGTGACAGAGGATTATTTTAAAAATGAAAATCACAAAATATTTCCATTTAATAACATACTTTAACTATTTTAATACAATTTTTAATATGACCAGATGTCAAGGAAATGTTAAGTCTGTATATCCTTAAAAGGGCAATTATTTTCATGCAAACAACCAAGAAATGTCCAGCCAAGGACACTTCCAAATCAGACGCTGAAGACCACAAAAATAAAGCTAAAGATTCTACACACGAAGATGCCTACCCTGACAAAATTTAAAAGTGCAAAATCCCTTTGTTAAAATGAAAACAACACACAAATACCACTCTAATAAATGTACCTTCCCTTTCTCTTCCTCCCTCCCTTTCTCCCCCCCAAGGAATAATGGAAATACAAATTTATTCCATAGTCTTCCATCTCAAATATACAGAAAATGCATAGTCATTATCTTTTCTAATACCCAGAGTAGTGGAGTCAAAGGAATAGCATGCTCAACTCAGACTGCTATTCTACAAAATCTACTTTAAGAAGTGCACATTTGACTACTTGTGTATTTTATATCTTTTTTTATACCACTTTTACAAAGTGGGGGAAAACCAGGAAAATAGTAGAGACAGGATGTATTACTGTTCTCTTTTATAATGTCTGTCAGCTGAAATAGCAATAAAAACTAAGTTCACCACAGCATGGTTTAGAGGACATTTAGAGTACCGTAAAAGTGTTCTTCGTACTTGTACCAATTACATTATTAAACAAATAAAACCAGAAGGTGCTACTAAAGAAGCAATAAGACAGAAACAAAATTTTACAGAACTGGAAAGCCAAATCTATTATCAAATTGTGAATATGCTTATTCACTATGCCAAGCCTGGATATCAAACCATGAATAGGGCTGATATTACCACATTTGAGATATTAAGCAAGGTTGGTCCTTCCAAAAAGAGGTACTTTCACAATGCAGGCATTTATAGGTATTTGCCAGAAAGATAACTCTGAATTTGGTGGACTCTGTCTCCCTCATCTGTTAGGTATTTGTATCAGGTTAGACAAATGGAGTATGTTACACGTATATACACAACACTGGTTAAGAATTGCCTAGCATATTGCTCAGGAAGAGTGGCACAAAGACTGCTTGACATAACTAGCGTTTAACTTCCAGCAATTCCCATATTGACCCAGTTTCAGATAAGGTTTGATGTCACATGCATGTCAGAAAACCTGTCATACAAAGCCTCTTCTGGTGTCTGATGTTTCAGTTGGGGGCTGTCTTAGGAGATGACTCTTCAACAACTCTCTTTCTGAACTGCTGGATCACTCCTAACCCAAGAAATTTGACTCATCTGTATTTGAAGAATAGGGGTTTCTAAAATTATACCAATTTGTAGAATCATAGAATGGCCTGGGTTGAAAAGAACCTTAAAGATCATCTAGTTTCAACCCCCCTGCTGTTGGCAGGGTTGCCAACCGCTAGAGCAGGCTGCCCAGGGCCCCATCCAGCCTGGCCTTGAATGCCTCCAGGGATGGGGCATCCACAGCTTCTCTGGGCAACCTGTGCCAGTGCCTCACCACCCTCACAGTGAAAAACTTCCTCCCAATATGTAACTTAAATCTCCCCTCTCTTAGTTTAAAACCATTCACCCTCATCACTATCAACCCATGTAAAATGTCACTCCCCCTCCTGTTTATAGGCTCCCTTCAAGTACTGGAAGGCCACAATGAGGTCTCCCCGGAGCCTTCTCTTCTCCAAGCTAAACAAGCCCAGACTCTCTCTGTTACGATGCTCATGGGCTATTTTAATTCGCATCTACTGCCAGCAGAAGAGCAATTACGAAGAATCCAAGAGAGCCAAACTGTGCCTCTGCCACACACTTCAGCTGTAAGTATGGTTCAGACATAACACTCATTTTATAGTAGCTGGAGTGTCTATGTAGAAGTACAGTGCTCCCATAACACTTACGTTAGCTATGTATGTATTGCCAATATTGCTCTAAATAGTATAGGCCCCCTGTTTGTGTACCTACTCACTTTTAGAACATCTCTTATTTGACAAATATAAAAAGACAAAGACTAGAATTTGACAGACATATGAAGGTACATTATTCACACCCAAACCTCCATTTTCTTCTCACTCAATATTTTTATTACTTATTTACTGAATAAAAAGTCATAAACTAAAAATTCTTTGCCAATAATTTGTTAGAACCTACCAGTACTTTTTTTTCAGAAAAAAAAGCTTTAGAGATGTACGAGTTTCTTGATGTATCTGAAATACACCTTGGGAGAAGAATTCCAACCTGCCCCAGAAAAGTGAACTACTAAAGTGATCCAAGATATCTGCTTACACTAGCAAATTCTGTGTAGAACACTTTACTGTATTTATATGAAGTAACCAGCTTAAAAACTATCATCAAGACTGAAATTTTCCATTTACTTTCTCTGAATTTGCTTCATCATTTAAACTAAATTTAAACTGAAAGTCAAGTGTTATATTTCTAAGTGGAATAACTTCCACACATGCATTTTAAATGTTATACCTAAAACATGAGGAACAACTGAATGCCATAGAATTGCGTTTTTCCTATTTTCTCCTTTACTATGAATATTACACTGTGACTGTGGTGGAAAATTACACCCAGAAGCCATTCTTAATGCTACTCCAGACTCTCTACAATTGATCACTACAAAGAAAAATCAAACATTTGCAATACAGAATATCTGAAGATGTACTGAAAGAACACGCCTTTTCTTTTGACCAACTGACATGACATGATAAATCTCCAAAAAGCTTTAAAAAACTTCAGGAAGTTACAGAATTGTTTCAGGCTTTCTAGTGTTCATAGTATTGCATAGGTTCTGCAAAACAGAAAAAAAAATATTTTCTGTTGGTAATATAAAAAACCACTAAACCTAAAATGCAACTGCAAAGATGAAGATTTAAGCCTACTATTAACAGCTATCCTGTGGCTTTTCAAAGAGCAAATACTGAGCAATGATAATGAGGTATGTAACATAATGAAAGGCGAAAAGCTGTTTAAAAAATTTACAAGTCTATCACTGTGAAAGACTGAAAGATAAATTTAACTTTGCATCACTTTTTCTTCTTATCTATGTATTATTGAGTTTATATGCTTTGGGCTGTTACACAAGCCAGTAAAATCATTAAATCATGCCCACAAAAAGAACTGAGAAAAGGGAACACAAGAAGTTGACAGTTTTTTTTTTTTTAATTATACATAAAATACTTCATATTTCAGCAATAGAGATGTACAGTGTTTGTTTTAGAAACTGCATAACACCTTAAAAATTTTTGAAATATTGCCAGAACAATCTTTCAGAATGTCAAGTTGTCAGATATCACCCCAAATTATCTGCAACAATGATAAATAAAGCACACACAGACTTAGGAAAGAGGGCACCAAAAACAAGGAAAGGAAAACTAAAATCCAAAGAAAATTCTTTACACAGCATCTTGCCAACAGACAGGAAGAAAGGAAAAGCCAGATCTGTTTTGCCAGTTTCTGAGGCCAACATGTAGAAGTTGCACAAAACAAAAGCACTGCTTAAACATAAAAAAAGGCAATCAGCATACTTACCATTTCATCCACAGAAAGGACAGACTTAAGGCAGAAGAAAAGAGTTCCATAATTAGAGAAACAGGCAATAGGAACTTCAAGAAAATGCAACAACATAAATTATTTATTCCAAAATAAATTTACCAGCAGATTGTGTATTTAATTAGAAGGCATAAAGAACAAGCACATTTCTATAATTGTACTTAGCAGCACTTCTAGTATTTTGCAATGAAAGCTATTAAAAATCTTATTAAAAATGTTATTGTAGCATTGAAAACAATAGTTTCTCCTAAAACACCAACAATCTCTATAAAAAATAGCAAGATAATGTGAAATGCAGGAAAGAAGTTTTGAAAGTATCATAGAAAATATATTCTGTAATATAACATCTGTTAAACAGATGATAGGCTTTTTTTCCTTTCAGAAAGAATAATAAAATATGTACTACAAGAGGGATGTCAAGGACAGGGAGAAGTAGCAAAAAAGATCTATTGACTGCAAAACTCAAAAAACATTCCACTAGGCAACTTCATGCCCTTACAAAGTTACAGTGCCTGGACTAAGCAGAGAAACCACTCTTAAAAAGTGATTTAGCTTAAGCTACATGATGTTATCAATCGCTTAGCAATCTGAAACATTCAAAAATTTGTCAGTTCTTCACTATGTATGATTGCACAGTTTGCAGACTATACATTCATGCTGAGTCTACATACAAAAGAAGAGCGGTCATCCTTAAGAAAGCAAGCAGGAAATGAACTAGTAGAGAACTTTACTTCCCCATTGCGTAGTATGTTGACACATTCCCTCTTTGCCCTCAGAGGCTTTCCTACTGCCAGAAGGTCAGCATGACAGTTTTTATTTACCTAAAACTCAGCCTTGCCATTTTATTGTCATTTAAGCAACTTCAGCTTTGCTTGTTCATGTTGCCCAGACCTTCGTAGCTGTCTATATCTAGAACAGTTTAAAAGTGCCTTCTCTCCACTAAAACTATGAAATCCCTAAAGGCAAAGTAAAGCAAATTCAAAAAATGGGCCCTGACATTTATAAAAAAGGAGGAACTAACTGGAATTAAGGAGAGAATACCAGTCTAGGTTGTTAATAAATTCAATTTCAACACAAATAAAATCTGAAACAATGCAAGTAAAATGTTTTCTTCTCACCTGTGGGAAAAAGACTGCTGTCAATATCATGGAGATTTAATATATCTTTAGAAATTGTTTATAACACATCACTCACAGTGATGTGGTGGCTTAAAAAAAAAATTGCTACATGTAAACCTGCAGCCTAACATTGACAAAATGCTGGCGATATTTAACTAATGCTTATTTAGAGGGCCATAAAAACTATTAATGGCTCTGCAGAAACCTCATCATGCTTAAGCTATAATTCAATACAGAATAAATTATGTGCAGACAATCCAGAAAATGTATGTAGACCTAGGAACATAGCTCTAATTCAATAACAGCTTTTGGATCTGAAACAGGAAGATTTTGAGCTACTCCTGTTATTCAGTGATTAGCCTAGACAGCCTTTAAAAGCCTTACAAGCCTACTACCATGTTTTATTATACATTAATTAACAGGACAAAATAGCGGAGGAGACTAATCTAATGTTCCACTTATGTTGGGACGAGGTATTTGCAACCAGCCTGGGAAGCAATTTTACAAACAGCCAGAGAGCTAGACTTGGATTTATGCCAACACTTAGAAACCAAAATCTATACATCATTATTTCACTTTTCTAATTTACAAAGGCTCAGTATTAGAGCCTGAATCTGTGCTGTGACTAGCAACAAAGCAGACTATACTGATTATCAGTCAGTGCCAACTAATTGCACACATTAATTACTGTTAACTTTTGGGGGACTTTGTAAAGGTCTAAGTTTCTAAAAAACATATAGTACAAAATTCTTGGTGGTTTATTGAGTTATTTTATGAGAGTCTGCTGCATGTAGCAATGGACAGCACTGTAGATGCACCTGCAGCGTTCTTACAAAGAATGACAATAGAGAACTGTGATGACATCTACTCTCTATGGCAAAACAATCCCATTCTTACTCTTATCAGTGTGCAACTACAACAAAAACAATAAACTTACCTCACTTTAGGCCTTCTTAAGGTATGCAAAGATTCGGTTGTATTTGTATAGTGGAAGCTATTATCTTTTGCAGCTTCTGTCTCCAGAAAAGCTTTATAAACCTTATTCTACTTTAAGAAACCTCTAAAAATGGTTTACATAAAAACAACTTCTTAGATTCTTATTAATTATTCTGATGTTATTTATGTTATTTTTAATGGTTGCTGACAACCAACTATAAATGTTATTTAGAAAAGAAAAAGTTAACTCTAATATTTTTAATGTGAAAATTTGTAACCAGTTTATTCACACCTTCCAAGGAAGATCTTCAGCCAGGAGAGGAAAAATTATCATATAATCCTCCATTCAAGCCACCATACTCACCAGTTTTGCCTTAATAGCTCCAGAATCGATGCTCTGACCAGTTTTGGCATGTAGCTGAAGTTGAACAGCATGGAGTTGCAAAAGCTGATCATGCACTTCCTTTTCCAATACTGCTTTCTCTGCCTGTGTTTCTGTCAGTTCAGACTTCAGATCAACTAATTGAGCCTGCAAAGATATAATCCATCATAGTAATTAGAGTAATGATTAAATAGGGTCATTAGAACTGTGATACACAGATACATCATTTGCTGGTACACATATGCTATGCACAGTGTAATACAGATAAGAGTACATGGTGTCACAAGTTCCTCTGTAGACCAACTTAAGCATTGCATCATTTCCAGACTTTTCTACTCCACAACTGCCACCAAAATCATTCATCCACAGACTCAGCATCAAACGGCCATAATGCTGAAAGTAACAGTAGCTGGGTTTTTCCTCATGGAGACAACAGTATGTGTTGCTGATATCAACTCCAAAACAGGGCAATGGCATTAAACCATGTAGGACTTACAACCATAGCAATGTAACACAATTTAAAATCTAAAAATTATCAAACTTTATTGAAAAGATTGCTGCTCAAACGACAATTATTAATGTAAAGCTGAAATCCAATAACCCAATTTACAACTGCTGTTATCAACAGCTTAACTGAAATAGTAAGTGAGGTGGGCAAACCAGAAGCCATGAATTAATATGCCCCTAAAATGCATTTGTAGAAAACTAGCAATAGTTAACTCTGTAAAAAGCGGGTTTGGATCACTTTAAATACAGTTTACATATAGTGTGTACGTCTGGAATAAAAGAACATGTTTACCAGGTTACTTGTTATCCTTAAGTTAAGTAGCATAAGATAAAACTCTTATATATAGATATATGAAAATACATGTATATAAAGCTTATATAAATAAGCTTTAAAGCTATCATTTACCCAAAAAACCCACAAAATACGATCTCAGGGGAGGTAAATTTTGATAATGCTTAATATTTTTAGGTAAATTCTTAATTATATTTTTGCTTCTAAAAATATGGAACTAAAAAGCAAAACAGAAAAGCCATATCTCTTCTTCAAAATAAAAAATCCCTCATATTAAAGTAGGGTATTTTAGATATTTTAATAACAGTATACTACTGTTCAAATTTGCACCGAATATCAAATTGCAAGCCAACAATCACCCCACTCAACTACATAAATCATTGCTTTAAAAGGTCTGTATCAGTNAAAAAAAAAAAAAAAAAAAAAAAAAGCAAAGCAGGAAGGATTTGACTATCAGTGGGGAGCACTTACTGGATCTAACTTTAGGTATATAATTTAGATGAACAGCCTCCTTAAGCTTTCAGTGTAATTAGCACACATAACCAGGCTCTTCCAGACATGATTCAGAGCACCTACATTAGAGTGCAAGTTGATGAGATGGGTCAAGCCAATCTCCAGCTTGCTACTGCCTAGAAAAATGATCTCCCTTCCTGCCCTCAGCTGTGCCCCCTTGCCCCACATCTCCTGGACCGGAGGGTGGGAGACGGCCTGCCCATGAGCTCTGCTGATTTCAGACCAGACTCAACACTCTGTCCACTTAGATGGAGCCTCAACAGACCAAGTCAGCACTTACTTTTTCTTGTGCATTTCCAACTGCCAGAATGAGAAAAAAACTTGAATAGTTTGTAAACTCTCACAGAACTCTAAAGCAGAAATTGCCTTCTACACTAAGATGATATTTAAAACACCATAAAGCCATATAATTTTAGAGAAGCAGGTTACTTACAAAACTGTATTATTCTCCCCCATGACCAGCCACTGCTAAAGTCTCTGCTACAGATTACCTACCCTCAAACAAAACCAGACACAAAACTGAACTAAAGTAGCAAAACAAAACCAAACCAAAAAAAACCCAAAGAGCAGATAACTAAGACCTTAATAATGAAGGCACAGTTTGATCCAGTCACAATTTCATATAAAGTATAACAGTATTACTTCTACTTTATTATTAGTTATTATATCATGTATAATTCTATTACTTCTACTTTTAAAAAAGACCACTAACCTCCTCCTTTCCAACAGGTACTAGCAGCTAACATACTAACGTGCATTACTTTTTTATATACACACACACTGAAACACTCATCCATTCTAATTCAAAATGCCTAGAGAAGTAGAAAGTGGCAGAGCAGATAAATTACACCAGTTTAATATTGTCCAGCTTCACCTAGTAAAGAATGGCATATAAGGAACAGAACAGAGTTCTGTCAAAAAAAAAAGTTATTTCCCTTAAATACAAATTACAAAGCAGCAAGAATGATGGCTACCAGTTTTGCAACATGCATGACGCTCCAAAGGGATCACAAAGAGACTGTCAAACTCAAAAAGAAAAGTAGTACTCTGCATACGACCTAGGATTTAAATTCATATCCTGCTGTTTTAATAAAGAGAGCAAAATGAGAAATGGTATGAGCGCATATCATGGAAGTAATCTATTTACACATCATGGAAAGTCATAAATCTATCGCCAGGAACAGATGTAAATGCAAGAGTCACATCAAAAAGCAAACACAGTAAGCAAGCTTCAAATCTTGTGATATACTTCTGTGAAGGCTGACATCTTTGCATTACTTCACAGAAGTTCTGCCTTTCTCTGCTTGGCCAGCTCACTTAATCCTCCTTTATATTACTCTTACTAACACTAGTTTTTATCCACATTCCCTCACTTTGGTATGAAGGCATCATATGGAAATAACACTGGAAATTCAACAGTTCTACATTCAGTTTTGGGACCTACTCAGTAAAAAGGAGAGAAGGGGCAGAGACAGCAGAGGAAACAGCGTGCACAAACAAGAACCGTCAGTAAGGCCATTCCTTCTGAGGGCAGCATTCACTGCACAGGGCAGGGGTTCTACAGAAAAAGATGGTGCCAGATCATACAGTTACCATGTTCCAATCTGCGCAAGCACAACGAGGATAAATTAATGTTGCACAAGGAAAGGTACTAATCCTTTAATTGGTAGCTTTTTGGATGTACACTCCAACAAGATTGTCAAAGGAGAGATGTTATGTATTTTGAAGGTCACCTGCAACTGCTCTAGAATTTGTGGAGAAGCCTTTTGGAGCCAGAAGTAACGAAGATGCACCTGGAAGAGGCCACTGAGCTTAGGAAGAGCCACCAAAAAGCAAATAGAGAACAGAAACTTTCACTGGGGAACAATAAGGTGCAGAGGTTGAAGAGAAGGTACCATGTTCACTTTCATAACATCCTTTAACAGTAACTTGCTGATTCAGGCACAAGAGGAACTCTCCTGTATTTGGGCAGTATACAACTGTGCAGATTAGGAATCATCACACATTAGGAATCATCACACATTAGGAATCATCACACATTAGGAATCATCACACATTAGGAATCATCACACATTAGGAATCATCACACATTAGGAATCATCACACATTAGGATGGTGAGGCACTGGAACAGGTTGCCCAGAGAAGCTGTGGATGCCCCATCCCTGGAGACATTCAAAGCCAGGCTGGATGAGGACCTGGGCAGCCTGCTCTAGTAGCTGGCAACCCTGCCCACAGCAGGGGGGTTGAAACTAGATGATCTTTAAGGTCCTTTTCAACCCAGGCCACTCTATGGTTCTATGATTAGGAATTATCACACATTAGGAATTAGCACAATGCAAGGTAACACCTAAGTTCCTCTCTGTTCTTTTCTGAGGCTATGCCCCAGGCAACACAGTTAGTAGCAGGACCAGACTGTGGCTCATGGAAGTATCATTTCATCATGAAAACCTACATCTAGCCCAAGATGAATCAAGCAGACAGGACATGAGAGAGACAGAATTTGCACAGCTCTTTTTTCCTTTTATTCTGACACATGTTGGCAAGGTCAATGCCTTTTGAGATATGCTCATTTGTCTCTGACTCACTGAAGTCTTGAACACTTTTCTCAGACCCAGGATCCATAACTGGAATTTGGTGCCAATGGCAATGGGAAGTGCCTGGTCTGGGCCTTACAATGGAATCCAAAGTTTACTGAAATAACCAGAAAACAACCAAGCTTCTTCTTTATTAAAGGAAGTCAGGCCTCTTGTTTCAATGCTGAACTTTTCCCACCTCTCTTGTCATGGACAATGATCACTGACTTTTCCTGAAGTGTTCTGAGAAATGCTTCAGTTGAACACTGGCTGCTACCTGAGAATGCAGAAAAGTTATGCATATGAGTCAGCAGGGGAAAAGACTTAAGAAAAAAAGAACAGCATTACTGTCAGGGTCACTTGTTTATCTAAAGTACCTCATTTGAGCTTGTTCTCCAATTTATCAATAATTATTAGACACATTACTGTTAATTTCTTCATATTTACTGTTCTATTTATAATCCATACATTGACGTACTCCTTGGTTTCTTACATTTTTTCTGAATAAAAAAAACCAAACCAACCTTTAAGACTGATCTGATCTGTCTGGGGTGGAAGGGAGAAAAGGTAATTCCGTAAGTCTGTTTTTTCTTTTCCTCCATAAAGTACCAGTAAACACATGCTATTTCAGAAAGAGCTACCGCTTCAGATTATCACCACACTGGGCTATATATAATCCAGCTACCTCTAAACTTGAAATAAAAGTCTACAATTTGAGTAAACTGCCGATCTCAGTCAAATTAATCAAACAGTAAAACTCAAATATTTATCTTCCAAACTATCTAACACACAGATGACACCAGAAGAATACTTTTGAAAGGCTAACTAAATATTTACTTAATTTGGGGGCATATTTTGCCATCTACTAAGTATTTTGTATTTCACTGAAATCTCACACTTAGGAAAATCAAAAACAAACTTTAATTGAAATAAATCAATAATTATGAACTACTCTTTTTTTCCATAGGAAAGAAAAGAAAATAATGGCACTAAGCAACAGAGAAATACTTATTCCACAGAGCATTCAACAATATTATTGGAAAAATGAAAAAAAAATCTAGACAAAACAGTGCTGACAATGTCCTTCTATTTATAATCGACAGTTCTTATTTCTGTTCAGGCAGTTAAGAGTTATCAAAAAGCTGTGTTTGATATAAATTATCTTATGCTAAATACACTTTTTAAGCTGGCAATATAATAAAAGTCAGCTTAAATGCTGGGATTGATTGCATTTACAGTCATGGAGTTCTTGAAGTCTTCACTAGTGTTTTTCATTAGGAGGGAGAGGGGTTTGAGCCTCAGAAAAAAAATAAAAATCACTGAGGTATCTTCCAATTATTTTATATCATATCTTAATTTCTTATATGATGGTCTGAACCCTCAGAAAAAAATTTCATTGACCCACCTGTACATTTTTCATATAAAACTGAGTAATAGAATAACTAATAAAAAATGATTTATTTCTGTAATATCTCAGAGCTATACTCCAATATCCCATGCTAACTTTGTACATAGCAGAGAACAAAAGTGTGGACCTTGCCCTGAACAACTTGCAATGTAAATACATGAAGAAAATGATGAATAAATGTAACATGAAAAAGAAGTACAAATAGAGAGGTATTTGTGTATAGAATCGCACAACAGGAAGCAGACAGATGGCATGCTAAAACCACAAGTTACCATTTCTCATAACCATCACTGCTTGAATGAAACATCAGAAGACGGCAATATCGCAGTCTCTGAGATCTAAAGCATCAGAGGGAACATGCATAGACTGAGAAAACTTCAGAAAGTGGGATGATGGTGACTAACATGCCATGTTGACAGGAAACAATCCACCTCTCACTACTGAAAGAGAAATCAGTTGCAGGGGGGTGGGTGGCAAAAAGAGAGATGGCATCATCAGATAAAACAATGGCAATGCTTTTAGCTTTGGGAAAAACTTTTTTATTTTCTGAGCTATCATTCCAATAATTCCTGCAATATGGACAAGAGTTTTCTTTGAGTAAATAGATATGAAAAAATATCTAAGACTTATCCACTGCCCAGACAGAAGGGCAAAAAACAGTGCTGAGCTGAACTGGAAAGCTAAGTCATAGGCCTGAATAACGCTAGGACCAAGCAGTGGCATTATTCATCACAACAAATAAAAATGAGAGGAAGACCTGCATTCCCTCAACATCAAAATGTAATGAATGTTTTTTGAGGCTTTTAATGATGCACTTTTCAGTGTATCAACTTCTAGCTCAAAAAAAGTCTAAGCATAATGGACATATTAGAAAATACACAGATTTTTCAGAAAAGAAAAGCTGGGTACACACAAAAACATCCATTGTATTACCAGACTCCAGTGACTAAAAGTCATAAGCCAAGCACTCATCAAATGCCTTTAAAGCAGCAAATATTCTTTAACGATTTTTTTTCATTTTACTTTTATTTCAGGCCTTTAGGGTACACCTAATTCATGCTCATGCCATGCCTTCTAAACTCATAAAGGTCTGATAACTTTTTTCTTTTTAATTAAAGTTTTTCTTTTTTCCACCACATCATCTCTAAATGCCAGCAGCTAGGACTTCAAGGAACATCAAACACAAGCAGACTAGCAATTAAAAAAAACCAAAACACAAGAACTGGTAACATGTCATTATTTCTATTTTAGTTTCCTAAACAAGGTAGTCTTGTGCCATCACTTTATCTGTATGTCTACATTTCTCCCTATTTCCCCCTCCCTCCCTGCTGATTTGAGGTGAATCTATTTTTGAGATTCAAACAAATGCATTAGGGGAGTAAAGGTGTGTATGATTAAAGTTTGTACAACATAAAAGTTTTGCACAAAAGAACTGGTAGTAGGAGTGACAGATTAGTGCCCCCATGGAGGGAAAAGTGGGAAGATACAGAACTTAGCTAGTTTGTTTAACACACCTAGAGACAAGAGCCAACAGCCCCATAGCTAGGCAGCGCGCCTGCAGTTCTGACCTAGTGACTGTGCTGCTGCATCTTGTCCAACCAGCTAACAAAAATGGTACCAGATGAAAAGGCAAAGGATGCTGTGGCATGGAAACTCAGGGACCACAGGAGAGAAGGGGGAGTGCCTGAATTGGAAGGTCTTAAGTGTCTTGAGAAAGTGTTCAATGTTTACTTTAGGACAAAAAGCATTCCCTACAAATCAGTAGGAAGTGAGATCTCCCAAGCTCCACTGATTCTGTTAACAATAAAACACCTCTGGTATACATATTTTTAATGGCTAATTTTACACGCGACATCCCTCTGAATCTTGACACAGGATCAAACCAAAATTCAGAGAAATTAAGTACAGGAGGTGTTTTCACTTCTTCAGAAGCATATTCTCATGTAATTTATGCTAGACTCCAGAAAGCTTACCAATGTATGTGTTTATGTGTTTAACCATTCACTCCTGATCAGGAATATTAACCTTGTTTTAAAGGTTCAGGAAACACAACAGAGCACACTACAATGCTGCTGTTACTCTGTGGCTTCTGTCCCAGCACAAGCACAAAAAAAGCAATATAAATATCAAGATACAACATCAGCATATTTGTTCAACATTACATTTTGAGGGCATGTTTTTAAAGACAGAAATATTGCTTAAAGGCAAAAGTAGGTTAAAAAAAAAACCTGATTATGCTTTACAAACAATTAAATAATTATTCCTAACTGTTCCCATAACATTACACAACCACAGGATACAAAATAATTTTTCAGGACATGACAGCTGTAGCTCCTGCAGCCTGAGGCCTAAGCACACTCAGACACCAGAAACACAAGCAGTGCTGGTTCAACAACTAAAGAGCCTGACATGCACTGTTATGAACCACGCAGTCCATGTACTCCTAAGTTTTCATGGGGACACCTAACTTTGGCATCAGCCCCTAGATATGAAAGATCTGAAACTCTTTTAAGCATTATGTTTCTCTTGATGCTGGAAGAAAGGATTTCTCCATTATCTCACCAGTGTCACTTTACCACTCTGCCCACAGCTCTCCAAAAGACAAGAATACTCTACCCTTCCTCAGTCCTGACTTTTTGATTCTTCCCACCTTATAGGCAGCAGTTGCCACAACCTCTCATACAACCCTATTAAGTTTAATGGACTGGTTTGAATGAGAAACCATGAAACAGACCAAAGCCCCATTAATCACACTGTGCTCTTCGCAAAACTGAATAATGTGACAGCAATGTACAAAGTGTGAGTTTCTGAATAAATTATACACTTCGGAACCATAATTTTTGTTGATTAAAAAACCCCAACAATTTCAATACAGCCAAAAAAATGTTTCTCACTTGTCAATGATGAAAATTACTAGCTTGTTTCACAAAATTATTTCAGAAGACTGTACTCAGAAATTTTTAAATGAAATTAGAATTATTTCATTATTATTGTCACCTCAATTATGTGACTTAAGTTTTTAGTTAAAGCTTTAAGTTTAGCAAAACAGTTTTTATCATGTGGCTAACAAGAACCTGAATGACAAAATTTATGACTACTGACTCCATAAATAAGCACTACAGTAGTGTAGCCACGCAGGTAGTCTCCGTAAAAAGGCATTGTATGAAACTGAACACACAAATGGATCATAAATTTAGTCCATCCTTAATATGTCCCATACAGAATACAAAGTACATGAGATATCTATAAATGAATTGCTCCATTTCTCAGATTCCATTCTAGTCCTGACAAAACATTCAGAAGACTGGCCAGCAAATTAAAAGGACACAAAACAATGCTCATACTTTATCTTTTCTGAAGACCATTCTGGATATGTAATTATTTGCACATGCTTCTTCCCAACAATTAAGATAACATGTTAATGATACATGCAAAGCTTCTTAAAAATCTGGTTTACATTTACATAAAGGGTATATCAAACAAAATTTACATGCCAGTCATAGATCTTCTTAATCTATCATTAAAACACCTGTTACTGCAGCAACCTATTACTGCTTTCACTTTGCTTTACAGACTGTACCTTGACACTGTTTTATTTTGTATTTGACTGTATCATT